>OX596261.1:10263838-10453868 GCA_951394255.1 Polyploca ridens
TTTTAATGAGCTCACTATCTTTTACGACTCATCCCCAAAATTACCCTGAAGTCAAATTTACGACTCTTGGAATTAGTCTCATATGCCACAAAATTGTTTGATTCGAATCCTTACAATCTTGAAATTGAGTACCGTTTAAATTAAAGGTTCATTAATTTCACAAAGGCAGTCCCCTTTAAACTAACTCTTTTTGTTGATTTATGAAATATTCAATTATTGATAGAGATTGGAAATTTTATTCAAATTGAAGAGGAAATGGATATCTTAAATTAACGTCACAAAATAATAAATTATTTAAACTGGTTTGAATAAAAATACGACAAAAGAAATTACGTGGTAGTTCCAAATTAAAGTATTTCATACCATAGATTTAGAATTTTCTACTACCGTAGGTTTCATACCGAATAAATCCAGATGGGGTAACTATCTTCGCTATCAGAGTCTGTGACGCATGGAGCCGCCAGAGAAATGTCACCGGCTTCCCAGTTCCCTCAGTAAAGGTCTTAGGTGAAACTCGGCTCTAAAGACTGTCATTTCATATTCATAGTAGTACTATTATATTTTTCTATGGGTAGACTTGCCTGGTCATAGAAAATATAAAAGGCCGGCCAAGTGTGAGTCTGAGTCTGACTCGTTCACCGAGGGTTCCGACATACCCTGGACGTATATTCCTTTGTTGGGGTAACATAACCGGACCACATAACTAAGTTTGTTATGCGGAAAAGAAAATAAACACCTGGAATGTTCAAACAAAGCTCTTTCAGAATACTTTGAAATTTCGGTCCCATTTTCTAAGAAAATAAAAATATTTTTAAGCAATCTTTAATGCTTCAAAATATCAAAACAATAATAGCATGAAATATACCGCTGTGAACGATGGACGGAGTCGCAATAAAAGGGTTCCTTTTTTACCTTTTAGGTTCAGAACCTTAGAAAATGTACCCAATAATTTGCTGATGATGGGATCAAAGAAGGTAACTAGCTAGAAGGCGTTCTAGTTCAACTGTCGCCGGTAGCCAGCTTCTACTCAAGATAATCAATACGATGTCGATTTAAGGAATTTAAAATTTAACGTTGCCGTCACATTACATTTATGGAAATATTATGTATGTCCGTAAAAAATTAAATTTATTTGAAATTAATAGTAGCCGTTATAACTTCAATACAAGAAATAAAGATAAAATTGTGACACCTAGGTTCAGGTTATCTAAATCTAATATGTATTTTTCGGGAATTGCGTTCGATTCTATAATAAAATCCCACTAAAATGTTTTATAATAAATGCAAAGATTTTATAAAGCTGAGGTTAATTGACAAAGCCTACTATAAGGTGGCTCATTACGTGGAAGACAAGAATGTATAGTTGTAGTAGCTTCTCTCTGCACTTGCATCCCCCCTGGTTAAATCAAAATTTTATGAATAAGCATAATTAATGTAGGTATATTGTATAAGTATTTGGAACAAAAGCTGTAATTTTAAAAGATCTTCCACAAACAAAACAAAAAAAAAAGCCTTGCTGAGTTTCTTGCCGGAGCGCGGAGTGTGTATTCCGAAGCGGTGATAAACTCAACTGTATGTAACAAATTAACGTTCATAAGTGCCTTACTAGGGCCTAAACTGAATAAATGACTTTTTGATTTTGATTTTCTTCACCGAAGGTTCAAGCTCACTGAAAGATTTGAACTATCGTCCTTCATCGAGGTATTCGAAATCAGTACCACTGAGTTGTAACCGCTTTACCTATAACATTTTATTAAACGGCTAGACAAGCCAAAAATAAAATACTGGGATGTTTAGATGGAAGGGTGGATAACATACAACTATTATTGATTGTTAACTTTATAACTCATAAAATATTTACTAGGTAACGGTAAATATAAGATTTCATTTGAAAATGTTCAAGTGCCCTTGTATTGAACGGTTGGGAAGATAATATCGTCTATATGAGGTATTTATATGTAATACTGGCGACCCGCCCCGGCTTCGCACGGGTGCATTGTCGTAATGTGGTGTCGAGCGATTTGCGCGTTTTTTTGTATGTTCTGTATACAGGTCGTTGTTTTGGTCAGCGACGAGCGACTAAGGGTCGATAATAGAAATGATACTGGTGCTAAAAAAAAAATTTTTTTTTATAATATAAATAAAAACATTAGAATTTTGAAAATCATGAAATAAGCTATAGTGTAGGCATAATATTCAACGGGAGTGCAAGGGAGTAAAGGGGTGGGGCGATGGCGGCCTGCGCCTAGCTCTAGTCTGTGCACGTGCCTAGTGGCCATACTTTGCGATAATTTTATTTCAAATTGAATAAGGTATTTCTCAACGCATTTACAGTATTTAATGGAATTAAGTCCATTTTTGGGGAATATATTTTTTGTTCTACCGCTCCTGGGTCGTTTGTCGCTGACCAAAACAACACCCTGTATAAAAAAATGTACTTTAAATATAAACCTTCCGTGAAAAATTATCTAACTGATATTGAAAGCCGCAGCAAAATCCGTTGCGTGGTTTAGAAGGAGTTTGAACAGACAGACAGACGCGGAAAGCGATTTTATTTTATACTATGTAGTTATATTTTATATCTGATATATTGTCTGTGAATAGTCATATGCCAGCGTGTATGTAACTCATCGATACGTAACCTCGAGAGACCATCGGGAAGAAATGTTGTAACGATGTTAATATATTTTCAATGACGCAGAATTGTATGCGCCTTGAACGTTTCCAAATCAATTATTCCTCAGTGAATACGGAACGGAAATATGTAGAGCACCTTTAGAGGTACATCACTATATGTTCCACGTTTTTTTATAGTTTTTGTGTAATAATAAATGTAATGTTTGTACGATTTAGGAAACGTTCAGGATAACATTTTTGCAATTAATTTTTAAGCACACAATTAACTTGAAATTTACAAAAATCGCGTATCCATACATGGGGGTGATTCGGGTTTTCTGAACCTTCGCATGATAATCAGTTGTGGGACTTCTATATAACGATTGTAACTCTAAGGTAAAAACTTTACGGTAAAAAAATAACAATTGATTTCTATTGATATCCTGGCGCGCGGATAGATCCACAGCCAAGCGATTGTTTTGTTAATTTGCTATACAGGGTTACTTTTTAGCCTCTAGCCAAACATTCAGGGGTTAATGTACTCGTCATTATGATCTAGAGGTTGTATAACACTGAAATACTGCGTTATAACTACAGCGTGGGAGTACCTTAAAACAATTCTGTTTCTCTGTAACTTGCAGGGTCGGAAACGCGTGCTACTCAGAAGCGTCCAAGCGTCAAATTCCTAGGTATTTATTCACTCAGTAACGGTTGCTAATATTGTTATTTATTCAGTCACCAGTGTTTTGTGGAGTAGTCAAATGTAATTTTATTCGTACTTATTTTCCTATGAAAGTATATTGTTACGAAATATTCCTATTTTATTTATTATTAATTTTGCAACAGTAATCTTGAATTCGTGTTCTTCAAAACACATCCGGCCTTACTCATAAACGCTATTTAACTAAATCTACTTAATAAAAGGTCAAATAAATAACGTCACCTTGCTGCCATTGTCAAACAATTTGACGTTATTTTGGTGACCATTTAATCAGCTTATTAGTGAAATAACGTTTTATTTGAAGGAGGATCATGTTTCAACTTGATTTACGTAGTATATTAATAACTCTAAAGTTGTAGCTTTCGTCATCATCCACAACTATTTCTCATCCTCTCTATATTAGGACACGAGCCACTAAACGAGAGGTCATCCATACGGCCCTGCGGTATGGACTTCACATACCTTTCCTTCACCAACTCAGAGGAACCAGTTATTTGAATCTGATCATCATAGGTATCGCATTCAACACTGATTTATACCGCGATGCACGAAACAGTTCTACTCTATATAGTAAAATAGATCCCTAAGAAAAGTGCATACTTCGCATAAAATTCGAAATTCAAAATTCAAAATCATTTATTCAAATAGACCTTCGCAGGCACTTATGAAAAGTCTGACTCTAATACTCTAATACCGGTTCGGAAGGTTGCATTTGCTGAGAAGAGCCGGCAATAAACTCAGCAATTACTCTTTTCAAAACAAGCTTAGATTCATTACATAATATTTACATTCTAATCGCATTGACAACAATTGCGTGCCCCGGCGCGGCGGCAAAACTACAAAGTAGACTGAATATGGCAAACTTAAGCAGACCAGTCCCCACAAACAGCACCTGTTCACAAGTATGACGCGTGTGGCAGCCATCGCCCATAATGATAATATTCCAACTTCATCTCTGTACAATAAGATGTGCCAACATCTCTGCCCTTGTAATATTCCAACTCTTCCCTGCACAATATGTGGCAACAACTCTGCCCTTGTGTTCCACATACAGTTACCCAATGTTTACGCAGCCCGTATACTATAGTTTATTTATACATATTACATTATTTACTTAGCAAATCTCTCCCCGATTCGTCGAAAAGCGCGCCGGTCCGTGTGAACGAATTTTTCACGGTGTTTAAATATGCACCAATGGCCACATCAGTCCCAGCAGGCGCTGGAAGGTCAGGGGTTTCGCCTTTATATTGGATTCAATAAAAGTTTCCCTCAGTTTCACCTCCCGATCGTCTTGGGAGAGACGCTACGATGTATTATTCACGATAAGCAAGTTCTTGTTTTACATCTGTGAAGATATTTTATGTCAATCATCAGGTGGAGGATTACTTCTTTCACAATGAAATTGTCGTCAATTTGATACGATTGGGGGAGAAATCTGTTCATGACCATCGTTGTATCGGGTGTATTGGTTGCTTGTTTGTTATCATTTTTCGTCTTTCGGAAGACTGCTTGAGATTCCTTTCGGTTCTTTATTTATTTTTTATTTTTATGGAAAACTAACAGCTATTAAGTACATGATATTTATACATTAGATTTTAGGAACTAGCCAGAACTAGCTTTCACTAGTATAAACAGAGAATGGTGTACAGTTTGATACATAAAAAATATTAATAAGAAATTAAAAAATCAAATCCATCCATATTATTCAAAGGAAAAGAAAATGGATTACGTTTGAAGTAGAAGTTGAAGATTAAAGCCATATCAATCCATGTATATGTATGAAAGTAAACAAAAAAAAATAGTAATGTGATAATAAAATAAAATAAAAGTTATTAGTTTATGATGAAGTTTCTATCCTTTTTTATAATAAACTAGCTGTGCCTCGCGGTTTCACCTGCATTCTCGGCATGAAAAAGTAGCCTATAAGCACTAGTGGAGAACGAGCAAGTACAGCAATATAAAAAAGTAAAATAACTTGTTGAAGTGAAGATGTCTTTTTTGTCAAAATGGCCATATTTCGTTTTTCCTTCTTTAACACATTAAAACCTTTTTCTTTTGTTTCAATTTCGCTTTCGCATTTCGCCTTTTACTTCAAGAAGCTATCTCTCGTGGTTTCGGAATTATTTCATGATGTTAGTGGCTTTTTTATGTTGCTCGTCAGTGTATAGTGAAATAATTTTCACGATGGGATCAGT
This sequence comes from Polyploca ridens, assembly GCA_951394255.1. Taxonomy (NCBI): domain Eukaryota; kingdom Metazoa; phylum Arthropoda; class Insecta; order Lepidoptera; family Drepanidae; genus Polyploca; species Polyploca ridens. The sequence goes on from OX596261.1 coordinate 10,269,371, forward strand.
AGTTACGGAAATTGCTTTCTATATTCAAATCAAACTACCAAACAAACTTATAATATTGGTATATATTTACTAAAAAGAATATTTATTACATATTGAAAACAAATAAACAAACAAGAATCTATATATAAAAAAATCTAGGGAGCACTGCTGCTACCGATCATTTACAAGGTTCCCAGCAATGTACATAAATAAGTACTTATAATCGCAAAGCAAACATCTACATCTACTTTTGTATTTTATTTTACCGACTTAGCATCTCATTGAATAGTTCTATAATTATGGGAAATGTATTCCTGTGCTTGCAAGATTCGATTACAGACAATAATATAAGAATAAAAGATTGTAAAAAGATTAATAAAATTTCATTGATTAAGAAAAAACAAACAACCATTAAAAGTTGAAAAGAAAAAAGATTTGAACTAGACTTACAAAGAAAATTGCACGAACAATGCAGTTAATATTTTTGTGTGGTCGTTTTTCATAGGCCCATCCGCGACCGAGACAGGGGCGGAAAGAGCAAAGGTCACGTGACGTATGATAAACAGGCCAGTCCATTTGTTAACCTGACTTGTTCCTGTAGTGCAATTCTGTTCTTTTTTGACAGCTGACGACGACGACGTCCGTCGTCGCGGTCTATTCTCTATACATTCGTAGTGCGGTGCTACATTTTTCAATTAGTCAATTAATTAATGTTTAATTTTAGGAAGCTCCTATTAAGGTCGTATTATGTATCCATTATAAAAAAAAACCTGTCACTTTGTGGATCACTTTCATTTATGATAGTTTCTGTGTAATGTTATGATATTTGAAGTAAGTATGTTTTATTACAAATTATTTATTATAAATCCAAGACTGTTCTTTGTCGAAATCAGTCAAAAACAAAGGCCCAGTTCAGCAGAGGACATCTCGTGACAGAATATGATGATGATACTAATTTTATAGTGGTTACAGAGTTGGTATACATATTTCAGATATCTGCAGCTCAGATAAGTCATATTATGGGCATCCTTAAATCAGCCAATGATGAAGATATCTTGGAAAAACGTCGTCAAGCTCAACAGTTGAGACTTTTGGCGAGTAATTCTTAAACTATTCTTGTTGAAATAAACATTGATTAAATTGTGCACAGCACTACAAAGTCAATGCATTTTTATTTACTGGAAATGCTAAAATTCTTCCAAATTTTATATAGAAGTCTTTGATATCTGGCTTATTTTTATTATTCCTTATAAAAAAATACCTCGTCAATTTAGTAGTATGTACTTACATACGAGTATGTTATTAAACATTATTCGTGAAAAAATGTTAATTGTTTCAATATTTTCAAAAGATGGGCGCTATATCTAGCTTTCTTTTTGTGAAGTTTAAGTCGTAATATTAAGATAAAGTTAAACCAATGAATAGCCTTCATATTAAACCTTTAAAATTGGTATATTCAGTACATTAAAGTTTTACTAAAATATGAAATAAAATTAGCCTTTATCTAGTTTCCATATCATAAGTTTGCTTAGCTTGGGATTACGACTCAGATCATTAAAATAAATGAAATCCACTCGCAGAGCGCAGTTGATGTTTACAATACACCTTCCAGCCCATTTTAATTCTTTTGACCTATTCAAGTATTCAATTGTTTCGACATGCAATAGTCCGGGAGGTACTGATGCATTTTAGGTAGTATTAATACGCCGATCGATGGCCATCTTTTTCAATAGATCTTGAATGACTAATATGTGAACCACGCATCAGCGATGCACCCGCGGTGGGTTTAGGATTGGAAGGTTACGGCAGGGGTAAACTTTTTTTTTACAAATTCATGCGAGCAGCTGACGCGTGTTCCCCCCTCCACCATGCAGCAGACGATTTTTTTCAGCTCAGTATTATGTCATATACTTATGAAACAAGTTTGAGCCGGCGTACTATGTCTTTTTTTTACTGGGAGTGGCTGATGACGGATGTAGAAGACTTGAGCACTTACTTGAGCAGACGGTCGGTTCACTTATTAGTCATATAAGATCAACTATACATTTCAACGTCAGCCGGCTTACTATGACTTTTGTGTTTGCAACGCTACCTCCCGGACTAACCGTCACAACGGAGTCGTCGTCGGTTGCTGTCAAAAACGTTTCAGAATACCAAAGCTGGATAAAATAGAAGCCTCTTCTATGATAAAAAGGCGCGGAAATATTATGTGGACCGCAAATACCCGGAACACATGAATATCGTCGCAACTGGTTTTAGTATTTATTTTATGCAGGTACTTTTATTCCGATATTTTTCGTGAAACCTTCGGGAGTCGGCGTACAAATCTTGTGTGCCCCACCTTTTGTACATCGGGTCCTGATATATGTAAATCTTTTCCTTCCTGGCAGTGTTTTATCTGTTTTTTATTCAATATACAAATTATTTTCTTTTAACTGTTTGCAATAGGGGATAAAACATAATTCGATCTTCTTTTCCCTCGAACAATAAATGTCAAGAACGACTTTCATAAACGAATTAGGGGCTGATCCCATAGCGAGCGGTCTAGAGTTCTGCGTTCCGCGTTCACTGTAATATTTTCGGCGCTTTTGATCATTGCAATCAATGTCAACGCACATAGAACTCTGACCCAGAACTCTACACTACTCGCTGTGGCCGGTGCCTTAGTGATGAATTTCGAGCTCAAAGTATCCTATGTCTAGTAACCAGGAACAGGGTAAGTCAAGGTAAGTCAGGGTATGTTTGTATGTAGTATATTATATACTCTGAGGTATAAGTAATAAACAACTATAAAAAGTTGTTAATGAGAGTTCTCATCAAGTAATTCTTTTAGTCCGCTATCACGCCCACGGGAACGGTGGCCTAGCATTGTTTTCTCATTTCCTGGACTAACTTTTGAAATGAATCGGGTTAGGTTGTTAGTTATATTTTATACTAGCTGTCCCCCGCGGTTTCACACGCGTTCACAGCATAAGTAGCCTAAAATACTCAGGGATGATGTAGCTTCCTATTAGGGAAAGATTTTTTGGATTCTGACTGGTAATTCGTGAGATTAGCCCCTTTAAACAATCAAACAAAAAATACTCTTCCGTCTTATTATAGTAGTATAGCGTTAGTGCATTGTATCAGTGATATTTGGACGTAGTTCCTGAGCTACGTCCAATTATAAGAAATAAATGGAAAAAGCAGGACTTATCAGTTCTAAGCCTATACCACTTATAATCTATTATATTCATAAATCATATACCTACAAACGTGGACCGCGAATTTGTAAACTACCTTGGCTCGCGGTAAATAAAATAACAATGACATCATTGTTATAATAGGACGCGCGTCCCTCGCGAGAACCATCGGGTTCAAATAACTATCTATTAGCATTTAGATTCGACCTACAAGCCCTTCTTTTGCATTATTAATTGTGAACCCACCTTTACCTGAAGCACATTTAGACCGGCCGCATACTATAAGAAATTTTCTGTCAGAAATTTTCGGACGCCCGCTTTCTCATACATTTTTGGACGTCAGACACGTCAGAATTTTCGGATAGTATGCGGGGTGTAGAACAAAATGTATGGGGAAAGTGCCTTCCGGCGGGCGTCCGAAAATTTCTGACAGAAAATTTCTTATAGTATGTGGCCGGCCTTATACCGAGAAAAACAAAGGATACTTTTCTTTAGACAAGCTTTCATTCCGTTCGAAGTTTTATTCCTCTAAAGTTCCGATTCAAACAATCCAATCAGAAAGTTGCCTTTTTAACGAACGCTCTAGTTAGTACTCATTAGAATGTCTGGTTTCTAACATGTTAATCGTTTTACCTCAGAGTATCCTAACTAGTTTTACTAACATAGACGGCATGAGACGGTTATATTAACAATGTCTAATGCCCGGTTTCTACGCCGAATCACAACAAAAACGAATCGTTTTGCTTACCAATGGTCGGTTGTTTATTGCCAAACTGGGCATATAGATCATTTCGTATGTTAATTTTACCTGTGATAGCTACTTCCATATGGGAGGGTCTGCTATGTAAAGCTTTGAGGTCTTTGCTTCATTATTAGTAAAGATACAAGAGTCCCGATAACAGTCTGTAAATTTTAGGAATCGGCCATAAGACCGTAAAACAAGAAATGGCTTTCCATTTGTAATTAAGTTTTTGCTTTACCAAAGTACGATGCTTTGTGGCGACCGCGCCGAATAATCGCAGCGACTTTCGACCGTTCTTTGTGGTGAATGTCCGCGATTTGTTACGTTTTGTGTGGACGTAATCTCTTGAGGAGTTTTGTAAGTCGTTCTTTATGGCTGTTCGGTATTTTTCTTTCGTGGATGTTTATGTAGCTAGAAATAACTTACTAGACTCGTTTGTTTTATATTATCACTATTACATGTTTACTTGTGAACCATGGTTTAATAATATACCCTACTTTAGACCGTATCCATAAACAACAAATTGTTTAAAATTTACAGTAAGGTGGTCGCTAAATATATGAGATTATATAAAATTGGTGGTAACAATGGTATAGGTACCTACCGTTATATAACTGCTTTGTGGGAGTACCTTTATTTTATTATAATAATTTAATTTATTTTAGGAGTTCCGCGATATTACTGGCTGAAATACGTTCTTCAGGAAGACAAGTTCAGAGAATAAATTCAATGAAATAAAAAAAACGAAATAGTTAATTTGATTACGATAGTCCAATAATTTTATTAATAAACCTATAGGACTATCGAACCTTAATAAAGAATACCTACACATAAACAATTTTTTGATTATTTTAAGGCTCCATCAAATAATTCGCTTTCTAAAAGGGGTCCATCGCCAAAAAAGTTTGAGAGCCGCTGCTTTAATTAGTCTTATCCAGAGCGAAGAAAATCTCTTACAAACACGAATTAGATACGTTAAAAGTCGGCGGCGTACCTTTATTAAAATAAGGTTATTAAATAAATAAATTTGTACCTTATAACAATAAGGCATACAACCAATACATAACGGAGTAAGTGGCATCCTAAGAAAAATAAAAAAAAAACAAATGGCGTTAGATCGGTTGTGCGTTTCGTTTTATATACGAGGTTTGGCTGTGGCACGTAAGGATGGCTAGTTACTGTATAACACTCACATTAGAGTAGTTTCAGACTATTACGAATTCATGAGCGAGAATCTCAGAGGTAATCATGGTTCGCGGCTATGAGATACGATAAAATTCGATTGTTTGTTGAGTGCACACGCACTGGAGTTTTTTTCATGTGTTTGACCGCAATCTCACCATGGTAAGTGATGATGCGGCCGAAGGTGGTAAGCACGCAAAGCGTAGAAGGACCTGGCTCTCAAGTGCAGCTGTCGAAACATCGCCATCGACGTGGAGTCCATCCTCACATATTGAAACCAGAAAGGTTTCGTACTGTGCGGTCTCAAAGGAGCTTTCTTCCGTAAACTCTCAGACTGTGGAATGAGCTCCCTGCCGTGGTTTTCCCAATTGAGTACAGCATGGAGTTCTTCAAAAAGGGTGTGAAGAGATTTCTGCAGGGTCGGCAACGCGTGATTGATAGCCCTGGTGTTGAACGCGTCCATAGGGTACGGTAACCGCTTACCATCAGGCGGTTCGTATGCTTGTTTGCTAGTAGTAGTACATTAGTAGTATAAAAAAAATTATGAATGATAAATATGAATATAAAGTAAAATATGGCTTATTTTACATTCCACATAATTAAAAACTCATTTATAGACTCACACCTCGCAGACCGTCCAAACTCGACTCGATGTAAGCGCGTTATTGACCTAAAAAGTAAAATTTTTTTTTTTTTTTTTTTTTTTTTTTTATACCACTTAGGTGGCAAACAAGCATACGGCCCGCCTGATGGTAAGCAGTTACCGTAGCCTATGGACGCTTGCAACACCAGGGGTATCACTCGCGCGTTGCCGACCCTGAAGAAACCGCTTCACTCCCTTTTTGAAGAACCCCATGCTGTACTCCATTGGGAAAACCACGGCAGGGAGCTCATTCCACAGTCCGAGCGTCCGCGGAAGAAAACTCCTTTTAGCCCGCACAGTTCGAAACAATTCTGGTTTCAATGTGTGTGGATGGACTCCCTGTCGATGGCGAGAGTTGCGATGGTGAAAGGTAGCCGTGGGCATCATGTCGAATAATTCCTTAGAACACTCCCCGTTGTACAAGCGGTAGAACACACATAACGAGGCAAAGTCTCTCCTCAGACTGAGTGGTTCTAAACCGCTTGTGAGCTCGGGATCGTCAACAATTCTGATGGCACGTCGCTGAACCGAGTCTAAAGGCTCAAGCTGATACCCAGGAGCTCCCGCCCATAGATGACAGCAGTACTCCATATGAGGACGGACCTGCGACTTATAAAGTTGCAGCCTTTGCCCCGATGTGAAGTACTGCCTCGCTCTGTTGAGCACTCCAAGCTTTTTGGATGCCAGCCTAACCTTGTCCTCCAAATGACTTCGGAACATAACGTCGCTAGAGATGTCGACGCCAAGGATCCCGATGCTTTGACTGATGTTCAAGGAAGTGTTCTGGAATTTTGGAGCCACAGACCATGGGGTTTTCTTAGCGGTGAACGCGCTGGCTTGAGTCTTGGTGGGGTTGAAATGATGCATGCAGAAATGAGCGTTTTATGAATAAAAAATATATTCACACAACTCAACAAAAAATATAGTACTTTAGCACACTGGCTTACATATAAAAATTTACAAATTTATTAGTTTGTGTTTTTCTATTTTTACAATACGAATAATAAGACAAAATGTAGTGTAAATATGTAGGTTTACTTTAGTTTTGACCATAATTATTATTTAGATAATTTCATCCAGGATACAATACCCGGGCAATGCCAGGGTCTCTACATATATCGTATGTGCTTTTATTTTATGCGAAGTCAGGTAAGCGAGTAAGATCGAATTTCTGGGAAAAAAAATCTAGGGTTTTTTTTAAACTATACAACTCTTTATGACATTAATTTCTATTCACCTATTATACAATTCAGTATAAGGCGATGACAGGTACTGAGCCACCACTGGGTAGTGACGTCAGATGCCGAGACCAAGATCCCGGGTTTGAATCCTACAATCAGATTGAGCTTTCGGTGAAGGAAACACCGTGAGGAAAACCATAGCACGGTGGTAGAGCACTTTGTAGTACCCACTGGCTGGCTACCCTCAAGTTGAAAATATGTCATCAAGCACGTATCGGTGTACACACACCTGCACTTGAGAGCCAATTCGCTTCTAAGATTTCTGTGCTGTGCTGTGTATTACCACCTTCAGCAATAACCTCATTACTTAGTATTTTTATTATTTGTTGTTATAACGGCAATAAAAATACATATTCTGTAAAATCTCAGCTGTCTACCTATTAAGGTTCATGAGATAGAGCCCACTGACAGACGGACGGACGGACAGTGGAGGCTTTGCAATAGCGTCCCACCCTTTGGGTACGGTACCTAAAAAGTACACCTTTAAAATAATAAGTACTTTGTCTATCGTACAAATTAGTGGTTAAAGGAATCGAAATGAAACCATTTGTAAGCCTTAATTACATATAACCCAGCGACAACCTAGATTACGGTATAATTACTTCTAGCTTTCGCGAAGTCTGTGCGAGTGGAGTCAGCGTTAATATTGAAGCCGGGGTAAGTTTGGAACTTTGGATTACCTGGATTTGTGTTTATATGATACGTGCTTGATACTTTTCCGTTTTTACATTACAGTTATATTATTGGTTTCATGAATCTTATTCTTTTTTAATGTAATTAATGGAAAACTACAACAAGAATTTAGTTAGAAAAAGCCTAAATGTCCCTTTATTTTACACTACGAACTAAATAATTTGGTAACATATAGACAAGTTTTAATTGCAAACTAATATCATGTAGTTAATGATTAGTGGGAACATAAGATATAAATATATGTGGGTAAAATTAAGTTTTAGTATACTAGCTAGAGAACCACAAATATAAATCTAAATAGATGATGGGAGTGTATTACTTCGTGTGCCAAAAGGGAGAGCTGCTCTTCGTTTGAAACTGTTCCATGCGGACAGGGACTCGCAAAGAGTCACCGCTCACTATAACAGCACGGCTACGCCTCGGCATTTACCTTGCCATGCAAGTGAGGCCTTTAAATCGTAAAGTAAATTTTACAATGACTAGATCAAATAGTTGACGCCTCGCAGCAAGCGCGCTTGCCGCTACAAGCCACTAGTCCTGCTGACCACACGTTTCCAGCGAGCAGTCCGCTCCTTTGCTGCGTGACGTCAGCAAGCGGTATCTTGCCAAAGCCGCGCCACCAAATTCACCGGCGCCGCGCCGGCCCGCGAGCTGCCGCCCACCTCGCAGGGCGGCGCGCTGGCGAGTGGAGCTGCGATGGAGCGGTGCTAATATAGTGAGCGATGACTCTAATAAAAATACAATCTAGTCACAAAAGAAAATAAAAATAGGATTGATCTTTATTGGATAAAATACCACCGATAATATGCAATAAAACTCAAAATACACGTATTTATGAAAATAAAAATTAAAACGCAACGTCACTCTGCAAGTTCCCGCCAAAAAGTCCCTGAAACTTTCTTATGTTTAAACTGTGTTGCCAGTAGATATTTCACAATCCTTATACCATTATAATGGCATTATTCAACCAAGTCGTAATCATAATCCGATATCCCGACAAATAAATAAAGCTGAAGTTCTCCAATGGTAACGTGAGAAGCTCTCTTAATTCTATTGGTATATGTATGAGAAAATTGAAAGTGGAGATCAGAAATTGATACTAAAGCTAAATAAATGAGATTTAATAATATGTTTGCGTCACGTTTTATTTTTATATTTCAGTTCTTCAGTTGCTTTTCTGCAAACATATTTGTACTGAGAATCACTAAATGCGCAAATGTAAATGTTCATGAACATCGCATTTCTGTTTTGCCCATAGAATCTAGTTTTTAGGTTTATTATTGACACGTTAATTAGCTTTCTGATTCGTCAGTTTTCTAATTGGCTGTTTGAAATGAAATGAAATGAAATGAAATGAAATAATTTGAAATGAAATAATTTATTCATTCAAATAGGCCTTCACAGGCACTTATGAATAGTCAAACTCTAATACTCTAATGCACTAATGCACGGTTCGGAAGGTTGATTTTGCTGAGAAGAGCCGGCAATAAACTCAGCAATTACTCTTTTCAAAAACAAACTTAATAAATTTAAGTTTGTTTTTGATGAATGTCATCAGATGTTTCCTGCGAGAGCGAGCGCTACAACCACGCATTTTTATCATTTAAATATTCTTTAATATTGTAGTAAGCCTTCTGTACTAAAGCGGCCTTTATACGTTTCTTAAACTTTAGTGACGGTAAATTTAAAATTTCATTAGGAATCTTATTATAAAATTGTTTGTTAAACCAATGCAAAATGGCAGGACACTAATAAGTATTTGTAGAAACACGAAAACGACTTTGTGGTTTGCCATCGTTTAACAGCGGAATGAAATTCAGCGGTTTACTGCTTCTATGTAAAAATAGGTAGCTTTTTATTAACTAGGTCTTGCAAGATAAATGTTTTAATAAGCAAGTAGTATGTTGGTATGTAGATATTCGTCCTTTGTCAACATACACCCCCTTACTCATAAAACGTTATTTAACTAATAAGCTGATTAAGTGGTCACCTAAATAACGTCAAATTGTTTGACAATGACAGCAAGGTGACGTTATTTATTTGACCATATATTCAGTAGATTTAGTTAAATAGCGTTTATGGGTAAGGCCGACAGAATTTAAAGGTGACTGGAGCTTGTTATGAGTGTCATGTGTAACAAGCAAGCGCCACGTGTAACACCATTATACTATAAACATACAAGTGGGAATTTAATATAAGAATGGGAGAGCGGCCCAGGGTAGACAGGAGCGGTCGCTCAAGGCGCCAGGTGGCACCAAGGTGTTGCCAAATGTGAAAAATAATTTTGAGCGAATTATTAAAAAATTACGGCGCCTTTTAGAAAAACCGGCAGGAAAGTAATATAATACATTCTTTATTATTATTATATTCAATTATTCATTTCAAAACCACTGGTGGTTGTTATATTTGTGTGATTGATGACTGCGGTAGTTTATCGACGGAACGGAACAAATTTCAATAGGTAATAATTAATTTTTAATTAGCCAGTCACTAAAGCGGATTATCTCGTCTGTGAAACCTTTGCCCGACTATAATAATTCGGAAATTCGTACGAGTGGAAACGTATTATTGTATAGTAGAAATTCAATTAATGAAAGAGAAGTGCAACTGGAGTTTTTGCACCACATATATGGATAATAGATAACTACAATTGAAAATGAAATGTGTGGTCTTTGAATATTAATAAAGTCGTAGTGTTTCAAGAGGAAATGTGTTTTATTTCATAATCTAATGGTTGATTTCAACTTGGTCCTTCTTACGGGTTATAATATGATTAAAATGCAGCTACTAAGGGTCGGTTGCATAAAAACGCGGTTATAGTTAGGTCAAAGTTATACAGTTAAGTTAAACGTTAAATTTGACGTTGGTTACACCCGTAACTAAAATATACCAACGACCGACCCTTCATAAAATATGTACTCCTTAGAAAATATATATGTCTAGAAAGAGTATCCCCATACTACATGACTTTTAAAAAGTGGCCAACTTTGCTACATCTTATCCTCGCGTTACGTCATTCTGCTTGTCATAGTGACGTTTATACCAGTTACCAGTTCTTGAAAAAAATCCAAGAAAATGGGGAAAAATATATTACGGTGTCGATATCTTTTTAAACTCCGAAAATAAAAGTGGAATCGGGATAATACATGATAATAAGCATAAGATTAATGGCGCCGATATAAATTAATACTTATTATTTTTACTTTGATGTCAACGAACAGTAATTATTTGCGTTGACGTTTCAAATCAAGTCAAATCAAGCAAATCAAGTCAATTTTGTTTTTTTTTTTTACTGTTTATAGGCCTGTGTTTGACTCCAATCTCACCATGGTAAGTGATGATGCGGCCGAAGGTGGTAAGCACACAAAGCCTAGAAGGAACTGGCTCTCAAGTGCAGCTATCGGAACACACCGAAAGGTGCTTGGCGACAGATTTTCAACTTGAGGGTGGTAGCCAGCCAGGCGGGTACTACAAAGTACCCTACCACCGTGCTATGGTTTCCTCACGATGTTTTCCTTCACCGAAAGCTCAAGCTCATTGTAGGATTCGAACCCGGGACCTTCATCTCGGTATCCGACGTCACTACCACTGAGCTATCATCGCCATTAAGTCAAATCAAGTCACATCGAGTCAAATCAAGTCAAATCGAGTCAAACCGAGTCCAATCGAGTCAAACAGGGTCAAACCGAGTCAAATCGAGTCAAACCAAGTCAAATCAAGCAAATCTAGTCAAATCCAGTCAAATCGAGTCAAACCGAGTGAAATCGAGTCAATAAGTCAAATCGAGTCAAATCCAGTCAAATTGAGTCAACCCGAGTTAAATCGAGTTAATCCGAGTCAAACCAAGTCAAATCAAGCAAATCCAGTCAAACCGAGTGAAATCAAGTGAAATTGAGTCAAAACAAGCAAATCGAGTTAAATCAAGTCAAACATTTTTTTTGGCTAGGTCCAGAGATCTTCACTACGGCTTCTCCGAATGATATCTATCCATTGGCTTCTTAAAATTGGATCAATTGGTATTCTGTAAAAAAAGTCTTATTATTTAAGTCAGTTATTACAAAATTAAAAAAAGGTTATTCGACACGCGTGTATGTAATATTATTGGAATTGCAACATATTCACAATTTAAAATAGTATCCGCCATATTGAACTATTTAGTTATTGGTCCGATTGCTCTCAAAATTGATATTTGAGAGGCCCTTGGACCATATAACATAAATTTTTACTCAAAATTGAAAAAAAATTGCCGCCATATTGAACTATTTAGTTACTGGTCCGATTGCTCTCAAAATTTATATTTATGAGACCCTTGGACCATATAACGTGAATCCATGCTAAAAATTAAAAAAGTGTCCGCCATATTGAACTATTTACTTACTGGTCCGATTGCTCTCAAAATTGATATTTGAGAGAACCTTGGACCATATAACATACATTTTTACTCAAAATTGAAAAAAGTGGCCGACGTATTGAACTATTTAGTTACTGGTCCGATTGCTCTCAAAATTGATATTTGAGAGACCCTTGGACCATGTAACATAATTTTTTGCACAAAATTGAAAAAAGCGGCCGCCCTACTGAACTATTTCATTATTGGTCTGATTGCTCTCTCAAATATGAATTTTGAAAGCAATCGGACCAATAACTAAATAGTTCAAAATGGCGGACACTTTTTTCAATTTTGAGCAAAGATTTATGTTATATGGTCCAAAACTGTCCCAAATATCAATTTTGAGAGCAATCGGACCAATAAATAAATAGTTCAAAATGGCGGACACTTTTTTCAATTTTGAGCAAAGATTTATGTTATATGGTCCAAAACTGTCCCAAATATCAATTTTGAGAGCAATCGGACCAATAAATAGATAGTTCAAAATGGCGGCCACATTTTTTAATTTTTAGCATAGGTTCTCGTTATATGGTCCAAGGGTCTCTCAAATATCAATTTTGAGACCAATCGGATCAGTAACTAAATAGTTCAATATGGCGACCATTTTTTTCAATTTTGAGTAAAAATTTATGTTATATGGTCCAAGGGTCTCACAAATCTCAATTTTGAGAGCAATCGGACCAATAACAAAATAGTTCAATATGGCGGCCACTTTTTTGAATTTTGAGTAAAGATTCATGTTATTTGGTCCAAGAGTCTCCCAAATATCAATTTTGAGAGCAATCGGACCAATAACTAAATAGTTCAACATGGCGGCCACTTTTTTGAATTTCGAGATAAGATTCATGGTTTATGTTCCAAAGGCCTCTCAAATATCAATTTTGAGAGCAATCGGACCAATAACTAAATAGTTCAAAATGGCGGCCACTTTTTTTCAATTTTGAGCAAAGATTCATGTTATATGGTCCAAGAGTCTCCCAAATATCAATTTTGAGAGCAATCGGACCAATAACTAAATAGTTCAATATGGCGGACACTATTTTAAATTGTGAATATTTTGCAATTCCAATAATATTACATACACGCGTGTCGAATAACCTTATTTTTTTAATTTAGTAATATCCGACTTAAATAAAAATGTAATAAACAAAATGTGCATGGTACGCACATATACAAGTTTACATCGTACGCCTATGCAACGCGGCACTACGTAGTTCAAATGATTCAGTTTACTTGTATGAAGAAGTATTTTACAAAATGTTCCGGTGACCGCATCCATGGTTATATACATCACTGACTATGATGGAAAAACCGAAAACGACAAACACGTCAACTTAAAAAAAATAGGTCCGCCATCTTGAAATTCAAAATGATATTCGTAATTAGCTCGAGGAAAATCTTAAATTAATACCCATTTTGATTTTTTCATTACTGAAGCGACTACTTATCTTACATGACATAATCGTCATTAGTATTTAAAAAAAAACATTCGACTTTCCACTCAAAAATTCGACTTGTCCACCGTCGCTTTTGATTTATATCAGTATCTACATACTCGTATTTAACTATTGACTGATATTACCATGGGAGTTTTGAGTTCATAAACTGGCAGCACAGGCAACACATAAAAAATGGCGCTTACTCAAAATATTTATTTTCGAAACATTTCAATGGCTTATATTGCAGAAACTAATAGGAAATATTATTACTTACCGATGATAGGTGAGTTTTTTCGTTGGTCTAGATCGACCCATGTAGTTTTTATACACTTTTATCACACAAAACGACATTTTGAAACAATACAATTTTGGTGAATTTGGTTGTGTCCCAGTGACGTCTCGACTGACACTGAAGACGGGAAAATGATTAAGCCCCTAACAGTTAGGGGCTTATTTTATCGACGCGTAAACAGCTTCGTAGCTCCGTCTGGATATATCATTAGTCAAAGATGTACTCGTAGAATGTTAGTTTGGCGGGCGAATATTTTTTAAACATAAACTATTCAGTTTACATACAACACTAATTTAATTAACGTATTCATGGGGAAAAATTACTATTCTAAATAAAATCAGCGTTTGCAGAAAAAACTTGTAAACGTATTTCAAGAAATAGTGCTGTTTTAACAGACTTAAAATGTTTTAATATTCCAAGGAAGTCTATATCTTGAGCTTTTGTAATGAATATGCTATGGATATGCAATGTCACGCGTGTCAGGTCACGTACATAACTGGCATATCCGAAGTCAGTTTACGTAATACAGAGGACACGCTGCAGGAGTTACCTACCCGCATCTGTTAGCTGAAGTACAAAATACATTTGAAATGTTGGCCAATCTCGTAAAAATCAAAATCTCCGGGATCTTTGAGATACTGCTATTGCCTACTGCTATTCAAATATCAAAGCTAGACTCGTATACTTGTATATGTCCATATTTTGGGAGATAACAAATCGTGTAAAAGTAAAACAAATGACGGAAAAGTTTTCTATTACAGATCCTGTACCACCAAGAAAGATATCCGCACTGGTTAAAATTTTATCTTGTATGTACAGTTTCGCCTAGAAAAAAAATGGATTACTTGAACAATTCTTTCTAAATTAGAAGAAATAGTTTATGCGGGCGGGTGGCGTATGCGGGGAGTAGTATCTTGCTCCGCCATTGGTTCATTGACGATCAAGGCCATAGGCGTGATCCTAAGTGCCTGTCCAGAAGGGGCGATTTCGCCCTACGCGCGTGTTTTTAATCGCGCGATGCTTGTGAACGTAATGTTTTTGGTACATTCGCGCTAGAGAATCGCGACAAATTCGTCATTTCTGGACAGGGTCTTATGTTATCAGAATTGTTTTAGATTCGGATAAAAATATGTGAAATATTATTTTCTAACTCAATATTATGAAAGTTACATTTTAGTAAATTTCGTTAGTCTTAAATAATAATTCGTCAGCTAAGGACCCAAGAGGAATACAAAAGCTAATAAAATTAATTGAAGCAAAATGGTAGAACATTAATGAAACATTAACAAGCGTTATGCGTAAACAAAATTTGCTGTCTCATCACGTAGCTGGCTGTAAACCTAATACATTTCTTGTTCATCGACTTAACAATACATTTACAACAGTACAATTTACATTTTATTGAAGGCACTACCTGATCGGTACCCGTTTCAATTGCAAACAATTGCGTAGTTTATTTTAGTTGGGTCTGTGCTGATGTGGGTGCGGGTTAGTCTATTTTTTTTTTCTATTTGTTGAAGGAGGTCCGAAGGCCGTCTCATTCGGGTGACAAAGGTAATACTAGTCAATTTGCTCTGATTTGTTTAGTTTTGCGACTTGTAAATATCTTTTTGGGTATTTGCTGTGGTTTTAGGATTTGGAAGGAGTAGTGCCTTTATTGAAAAATATATTTATGAATGGATAAAAACACGAATTCGATAAAATATTTCTACAATGTACCGATTGTCACATTTCACTTATTTAGTAAATTAATAAAAAAATATAGGATTGCTTTGCTAAGTGAAACAGATTGTTCTATAAAGTTCAGGATTTCTTAATCGCTTTATCGATAAGATGTCGATACATCACTAATCGAGTCAAGTCGTTGGCCGTAACTCAAGCTAACTTACAACAGGTGCGGAACGTTTCAGTACAAAAGCAGACCTCCATTTATTAGACAAAACATATATATACTCCTAAGTACATATAGGGATACCGGTATAGCTACGCTAGGAATAATTTTGATTTCGTCGGTAGTCAGCTCTATGTAGGCATTTTGCACAATTCCAATAGTTCGACGTGATGTTCGTATCAAAAGCGTCACCAGAAATATTGATACATTCATTTGAAATATGAATGCAATTGAAATGTATATTTTGTAGACGTTTTGTACAAATCGTTTTGAAAATTGGTTTCGTACAAATTGTTTCGAAAATTGGTATGTTCTGAATTTTATATATTCGAACATAACCCTGATTTATCTTTAGAATTTCTACGAAAAAACCTTCTGATAACAATTAAATCTTCATCAACCTGTCAAGTAATCACCTCACTGGTTATAATTCAGCCAAATGCCATAAAAGTAATCAACTGAGCGGAAAATATTACATGTTGAAAGTCATCGAACTCTATGTCCATTAGCCGACAAACAATGCCTTTCTTTAACTGGAACAAGGTGATTTCGAACGAAAGTAATCAGTGCTTTGGTAGCGTTCCACTGAATGGGGATGAAAAGGGGTCGCGTAGGTGTAAGGTATTCATCCCTTTTGAGGAGTCGGAGCAAAAGCGCTCTACAGTTTGGAGTATAAAGATGTTTGCGCTCAGCGGTAAGCGGGTTCGGATTACTATATCGTGAATGGTCACCTTGTCTAAGACCCTGCTTTAGAAGTGCCTACACAGCTTGCGGTTTTAACTCTATACTTAGTAACCCTTTAGATTTCATTTAATGTTTTAACCTTTGTTTTACTTAATTTATATTAATACTAGCTGTGCTAACGTATTTCCTCATTAAACGGGCCTCAAATTAGCACATCCAAACATACAAACTTCAGGTTTTTAAAGTATGGATTATTTTAGCTACTACAGAGAATAAAACTACAAATAATACAAAATTATTAAGTTTTAACGTCGAATTCATTGTACAAATAACATTTTCCAAAGTTGAATGCCAATGAATTTGCAACTTTACCGACGGCATAATAAAGTAATGAATTTGTGTTTATTGTAAGGCTTTTGCTACTTCTATTTGTGTGAATGAACCGAACATAAACATTCATTCAACTTTTCTGTGTATTTTATGAATAGCTCCGACATATCAGTGAAAAATTTAATTTTTTACAAAGCGTTCTTTGTCGTACGAATTTTAACTTGGCATTAAATATTTAGGGAATTTGAGCCGCCATGTTTGGATAACCCCGGGGTGCTTTACTCTCTTTGGGACACCAGACATTACTTGAATGTTCTTCAGAATTAATAATAGCTAACGAAAAGAATAGCGTTTTTATGACACGGAAATGGGGTCAAGAGGTTCTTTTATTTTGCGTAGGGAAGGTAGGTTTTTATTATTTTATTTTATTTTACAAATAGCGAACACAAGTAGGCAACATTAATTCGTTTTCGAGGGTAGTTTTAAAACATACTTTGCAAGTCTTAAGGAATACAGTTAGGCAAGCCCTATTATACTATGGTGGAAAACTACTGACATTGCATATTCCAATCTGTGAATCAGTCAGGGCAGGGGCTCAAGTCTGCTATTACAAAATTGTGTTCCAATAAACTTTCAGTGGTGTCAAAATTGTGACATTTTACAGTTTTGGTAATCTACTTACACCAATAGCGTCATTATGTCGTCATAATGGCGCCATAATACTGCATTATGACGCCATAATACTGCATTATGACGCCATAATGACGCTAATTGTGTTAGTAGACTACCAAAACTATAGAAAATTTTGACACCACTAAAGTTCATTGTAACACAATTGTAATAGCAGACTTGGACCCCTTGCTTTGTGATTTTACACAAACAAGTATAAAATATACGTAATATAAGATCATCAGCACGGTATTTTTTCTTTTACTGAATAAGATTGTGTAAAGTAATCCCAAATGACAATACGTGTCTTTAATTTCCCGGCATTGAGTAATTAATGAAACAATAGGATGAAATAAAGCCTAATTCTGCCAGAAAGCTGAAGAGATATAATATTCGTAGGTATATTTGATAGGCATAGCAGAAGACGCGGTGGAGTAGCTAATTATGCAAATCTCTTTGGTCGTGAGTTTATTCAATTACAGTAAAAATTGTTCAGAGAAATGTTGTCTTGTTTTTTTTATACGCTATGTTGTGGAAGTTTCTTTGTTCTATATTTGCAATATATTTTTATGAAACGAGTGATCCTAGAAACTACATTTGCCAATTTTTTCACGCTGTCTTCTTCAATGAATTCGGCCCCTATTTATATAATAATATAACAAGTTAAATAAGCTCGTCTCAATATTCCCCGTAAACTATATTAAATGTAAAAAAATTGTCACCCAATACCTTTTAACGTTAAACTATGACCAAACAGAGGAGCTCTTAATAATCTTAAAATAGACACTGCCATACATGGGATAAAAATGTACCTACTCTGTTCGGATAAGGGCGTTGGGCTTCGTAACACAGGGTATCCTAGTACGAGGTCCAACGAACAAAATATATTTAAATGATTCTGTATTTTTATTAATTCAAATGTACTTTACTTATATTTACTAATTATTTATTTTTATTAATTCAAATGTACTTTATTTTTATTTACTTTGGTTTTTATATTTTCTGTTTTTTATCATTTTTTTTTTGCATTTGTTTCTAGTTCCTTAAGGCGGCCCTCTGTGGCCGGCGCAACTTCAACGCGAGCATAGTCTAAAAGCTTGTTGTTTCATCTAACATAATGTTTGACTGCGAATAAAGAGAGATAGCATCAGAGCCGTCGGTTATCAGTCGGTAAATTCCGCTGATCACTCGCGGCCGCTTCGCTAGGTCGTCATTCATGATTTCGCATTCATAAAACTTGTTCCAGGAGTATACTTCTTGTGAAAAAATCTTACAAGTTTGTGAAAAAAAAGTTAGTTATTTAGAATCTCCAATACATTTGCAAGCCTGGTATCTAAATGTTTTCTTTACTTTTACAGTTTATAGGTACATTAGATATGGCCAAAGTTCAGGCAAAAACGCTGTTTTTCGGAGGCTTTGACTGAATTTGTTTCACACTTTTTTTAAATTACGCCAAGTTACAAGGCTAGATATAGTACACAAGATACTAATTTGTTAAAAACATCTAACGAAAAATGTTTAACAACGCCATAATAAGTACAGGGGTTTTGTATGAAAAGTATGACGAATTGAGTCCTCTTAAGTTATTTATTTTATTGTAAGAACTATGTATTATTATTTTCCTAAATAAATTATTATTATTAATTCAAAAAAAAACACATATTTTTTCGAAACCGACAGAAAGTTCCAAATACTAGCGCGTTTAAAAAACAAAAAAGATTATTTCCAAATAATATTTAAATCCTAATTGATATGCATATAACGTTTCTTTGTCGGCAAAGGCAATAGTGTGGGTTACTTAGTTATAGTTTAGAATCAGAGCGTGATAGACCACTAATGAGATGTACCGACCATTGAGGCCGCAATAGTCGGCAACATCAATGACAGTACCAGAAGGGAAGTAGGAAACATCATGACCACCGCGACGGCTTTGTCAAGAGTGAAACGTAAAAGAAGAAGTACTTATCATCGTTTTTAATCCAAGATTGATATAAAATGCCTTCGTATTATCATCGGGCATAAAAATAAGCTTGGGTGGGATTTTGCCACGTCATATTTGTGTTATCTTATGGCCATAAGAAGGTTTATTTACCATTGTTATCCCCATGGGATTGCAAATATAAGATATGGGAAAGTATAATGATTTTCACGAACCCAGTATCCAGCCAAGCGTGTTATGACAGTTTCCTCATAAAATATGTCACGGACTATCCCATTTTACCCTAAAGCGTGGACACACTAGTCGCATATATTTCTTCCGCATGGCCGCGCGCTGAAGCCACACGATCGACATTTCTCACGACTGGTTTTCGGTATATATGGTGCCATAATTATTATAGGTAATAATCATAATATTTGTGAAGAATGCAAGGGTACTGCTACGACCTCTGGGATGGAGCCACTTATCACCAGCTTGACACCCTAGGCTCAAAAGACTGCCCGTGTTACAGTATTACCCAACTTATATGGCGCGTCGTGAATCTTCGTTCGCACAGAAAAGAAAGTATGGCCCCGAAGATTAACGAAAGAATGCTTAAAACTTACAATCAACCTTAGGTCACTACTATAAGGTTCACAATACACTGCAGCTGTTAGTTCCGTCTCACTCGCAAGTTACGCCCCTCCGCACGGGGCGCGCTAACATGGCGGCAGCTGCCGACCAATAGCGTTTCCCGCGCTTTGAAAATGTATGTTCTGCGCAGGTACATCGGTAAGCCATATTAATTGGGCACTACTGTACTATAAACTCATCGAAGATATAATAAATACTCGTACACCTAACCACAAGTCACCGGCTAAACCACCCTACGTTGTTGATGTACCGAACATACGGACACAACGTCTTGCACCCTCATATATAATTCGGATTACATGGAGTGGAACTTGCTTCCGACGTGTGGTTCCAGACTCCTATAACTGAGGGACTTTCAAGACTAGATTTAACAGGCTTCTGCTTTGGCTATCGTTCTTTATGGACAATAGCAAGCCCATTTTAATGTGTAAATAATTATTGTACTTTGACTTCTAGGATTTTTTTCCATCTCCAGCTGTCATTTTTATACAACATAATCAACTATTTTACGATTTACGAACTACATTTTTGTGAGCTATTATAATTCGAAGTTGGTAGTTTGCGTAGGCTTCTTATTTTCAGAATTACTAATTGAATCGAATGCAATATTGTTGATCAAATTCAAGGTTACGAATTTGATCAACAAAATATTAATAGCTTTACATAGCCTACTGCTGTTAGTACTACGGCGGAATTATAACAGGCATTCTACCCGTCACAAGTGTTACGCAATCTTGGTTTACGATAAATAAACAGAGTCAGTGCGCTATGCAGTAAGCTGGAAGTGAAGTCACGAGACCAAATACTGTGGCTACATAAGGCTTTCAAGCTCTAATAGATCTGAATACCGGACATTCTTGAGGGAAATTCACTGCTCAGATTTCAGTTACACGACGAAATAAACTTTCAACGTGTATGCTTAAGGCGGCCCTCTGAGGCCGTCGCAACTTCAACGCACGCATAGTCTAAAAGCTTGTTTCATCCAACGCAATGTTTGACTGCGAAAAAAGAGAGACAGCATCAGAGCCGTCGGTTATCAGTCGGTAAATTCAGCTGATCACTCGCGGCCGTCATTCATGATTTCGCATATCATAAAACTTGTTCCAGGCGTATACTTCTTGTGAAGAAATCTTACAAGTTTGTAAAAAAAAGTTAGTTATTTAGAATCTCCAATACATTTGCAAGCCTGGTATCTAAATGTTTTCTTTACTTTTAAAATTTATAGGTACATTAGATATGGCCAAAGTTCAGGTAAAATTTGAGCAAAAACGCTGTTTTTCGGAGGCTTTTACTGAATTTGTTTCACACTTTTTTTTAATTTCGCCTAGATACACGGCTAGATATAGTGCACAAGATACTAATTTGTTCAAAATATCTAAAAAAAATGTTTAACAACGCCATAATAAGTACAGAGGTTTTGTATGAAAAGTATGGTGAATTGAGTGCTCTTAATATAAATAACAATACATTTTTGTGTGTACGTTTTTAGACACACAGTTCTTATTTTCCATTTAGGTCGTTCATTAAAAAAAACATTTTAAATTTAGTGTTGATACTTTATTTTGTTACAGTACGCTAGATTAATTTCCTAACAAAATGTATGGGGTAACTATTTTTCCATTTGTGACATTTCTAGTACCCTAACCTAACTTGGCTCCATAGAGCCTTTTGATCCTTGTCAGAGACTGGATCGATTAAGATAATAAAAATATTTTCTAAAATCGCCATTTTCTCGCTGACCGTACCTTTTTTTAAAAAATCTGTAAATGCCGATTGCAATAAATCAAAAATTATAGGACAGTCACATAAGACCATGTTCGTTTAAGCGCTCTATGAGACTGCCTCGCACACCGGTACTTATTGTCTAGGAGAATATACAGTAATATATATCCATGATACTAACTAGAAACGTTGCATGAAAGTATCACAGTTCGTAGGAAAGCATGCATGGTATGATACACTGAAAACGCTAACGGAGATTTTGTATCGTCACCGGAGCGTCGCGCGTCGCCGCGTCGTGGATACAATCCACTGTTCAAGCCCTAATTTACAAAAATACAAGCAATAGTTTTAGCTAGCTGATAAATAAATGTAGAAGTTGTAAAATGAATAGATTATTAAAGATCTTTTTTTTTTATTTATTCATTCACCAAGACATAATTACAGTGTTAAAAAAAAAAATATTCTGTCAAATCGCAGAACGATTTGTCGACAGAACAGCCCTCGTTCTTGTAGGCTATAAAATAACATAACATTGGTACCTACTTACATTTATATAATTCCGCTAATCTTTTTGAAACAAAAACATTTTTATTCTACGTTTAATTTGAACCCTAGATTTGACACCATCAAACAAATCATGTGGCTATCCAACGCCTCGTCCGTTTGCCGTAATAATTGCATACCCTGGGTATTGCATACCTTGGTCTATTTGAACCACGGGCTAGAAAGCTATATTCCTTTTCCTTCTTGTTATCCTCTATGTTATATTGTTCTAATAATATTAAAGATTTAACTTTTTCATGTACACTTAATATTTTAGGTACATAATCCAAACAATTTATTGTAGTTTTTATTTAATGACTTCTACAATTACTGCACTTACTCATGCATTGTTTTCGATTATTCGAAAAGAAAGTAGAAGCAAATAGAGCTTATAAAAGAAATGCAAATGGCAAAATGCCACGTGTGGTTATCCGGGACAATATAATCGATTGAACTTCCAATCTCTGGCCACAGGTGTCTGACATATGGCAAATCTGGCTTCTAACCAGGAAAACTGTGTTTTTCAGTTTTTGATTTGAGGTTTTAGGAATATTTGAATTTGATAGGATTTAGTAGTCGGTAGTGAAGCTAATTTGAAGAGTTAATTTAGTTTTAAATATTAAGTTTTATATGATTAGGTAGGTTTTTACATTACATGAAGTATATGATTACATGAATTATAAAATAAAATACAACATGACTACAACCTACATCCACATATCATTATGTGGTCCCTGTTTGACAACCTATTGACATAAAATACATTTTAGATTGTTCGTCTTTTGCTATGTAATGAAAATCAAAGTAGTTAGCTAAGATTTGTCAATGTCATGATAATACAGGGTGTTGTTTTGGTCGGCGACAAGCGACCCAGGAGCGGGAGTACAAAATATATATTCCCCAAAAATGGACTTAATTCCATTAAATACTGTAAATATGTTGAGGAATACCTTATTCAATTTCAAATAAAATTACTGCAAAGTATGGTTACTAGGCACGTGCACAGACTAGAGCTAGGCGCAAGCCGCCATCGCCCCACCCCTTTACTCCCTCGTACTCCCGTTGAGTATTATGTCTACACTTTAGCTTATTACATGATTTTCAAAAAAAAATTTTTTTATTTTTATTATTAAAAAAAAAAGTATTTTTTTTATACTTTTTTTAGCACCAGTATCATTTGTATTATCGACCCTGAGTCACTCGTCGCTGACCAAAACAACGACCTGTATAATAAACTTCAGCAAGATTACAATATAGCTTTAAGAAACAATAGTCCAGCAAAATAATGAATGGGATTTTTTGTTTGTCTTCTGATAAATACAATCTTATTTGGAGACTTATCTCAATAAATGTCTTCTAAAGCTCAATTTAGGGATGTCTGTAAGCACTAGGTAGGTAAAGAAAAATAGAATCTATCTGTCTAGTCTTACAGTTTATCTTAAAATAATTGTTGAATTGAAACATTTTCTTTCGTTTGCAATTCCAGGGGAATTGTCAATATGAGGACATTATAGAGCTGTTTTTGCGACCTTTTGGAAGAACTCAATGTTATACCCTGAGTCATTTGGTGAATCATAGTAACCCCATAAAAAGTTTTAAGAAATTTTGATAAACCAGTTCATATAATTAATTAAAACATGCCCTCTCATACATGCCTTTAAAGTAAATAACGAACCCATTTCACTGGGTCTTTCCTATTTGAGTCGCAGCGCTGCCCATTAGGCAGTTTCTCATTTGTGCCGGGATCATTGAATTTATACGATAGCCAGCAATTTCAATAACCCAGTTCCAACAATGTCTAAAATTGTTTGATAACTGTAAACGAGTGTGAATGAAATTCGAGTTCGACCAATTCATTGCAACACCATTTGACACACATAGATACTTAATCTGCTCTTTTATTATTATCATAAATGATAATGTTATAGTTTTTTACCATACATAATGATGTATGGTAAAAAACTATCTGTAATTAATGAATTACAGACATTATTACAGTGCTCGTATTTGTCACTTATAAACGTATTGTTTCCTCTAAGTGTTGAGACGACATCGAAAGCTTTATCTGTTTGCCGGTTTTTGGCAAAGGCCTCCTCCAACTTTCTGCACTCTGTTCTGTTTCTTACTAATCTAGTCCAAGGTTTTCTCGCTATAGCTTTTATTTATTCCCATCTTCTAAATTGCCTTCCTCTTTTTCATTTCAAATATCAATTCATTGCTATTTTACGCCATTTCTCCTTTCCTCTAACTGTGTGACCTGTTCGTTTGTATTTTTTCATGTTAACTGTTACGTCATTTTGGTGCATGTTCGTAATTTTTTAACCGACTTCAAAAAAGGAGGAGGTTCTCAAATCGAATGTTTTTTTTTTGTTTTATTTATTTTCATTTTGTAATCATGCTTTTTTCTATGACTAAATGAACAGGAATTAATGGGTGATCGTTAGCCAATCAGTCATCCGCACACCTCTTAATGAAGCAAATTTCCCGTAAAAGTATTTTCTCTACTAATCTTAACCCGGTGACAACCTTTAAAAATACGTAAAGGAATCTCCTCCAAAGTCTTCCTATCAAGAAGTTCAAACCAGTTCAACTTATTAATTAAATGTGACGTCGAATAATTAAGGGCAATATGTTACCTGGATCTCTCGGGACACCCTTCCCTTTGAATTTGCTATAAATGTAATGTACATGGGACCCGTGGGCGAGGCAATCAGTCTTACATCCGCTGCAGACAAGATAATCCTTAGAGGTGATGCTGCCTTCGCTCAAGGGACTTCAACCAACAAAATTTAATAATCCAAAGTAATTTATTATGCAAATTTAAGGAGCGCTTTACGACCACTGAGTTTACGAAATTGCGCTCGTAGGAAACCAAAAAAATATGTCAAATGGATACTTAATTTTTAGGGTACTGTAAGGCTTAGTATGGGACATCTATGATGAAAATTCATAATAGTAGAGATGATATAAAACGAAACTATATTTTTTTCGTTCAAATATCTGCCCCCCTAGACAAGATGGTTGTCGACAATCGTTATCGTTAGTAAACGATCAACCTTTGTAGGGGATTGAGATTGTTAAAAATCACGTGTATCTCGATTTGAAATGTCAATCCCATGCAAAGGTTGATCGTTTACTAACGATAACCATCTTGTCTACTGAGAGTCTACAACGAAAAACGATAGTCCGACCATCGTTGTCAAATATTAACCAATAGAATTGCAGCAAAACTGACGAGAGGTAAATTTTATGCAATTCTATTGGCTAATTGATTGACAGCGATGATCGGATTATCGTGTTTCGTTTTTCGTAGTAGGGCCTCTGGCCCTGCAAAGCATCTGCAACGGGTTGTAGTAGCCTACGACTGCTACGGAATCTACGAATGCGTCATCAGTACTACTTTGGTTTATATGACTAAATAAATGCTTGTAACAAAAGATACCAGTTATACGAATCCGATTCGATTCTGAACTCTTCGTTGTTGCATATCCTACTTGACTGAACTTGCACTCGAGTCTGGGTTTATTTAGATTCGCGACAATCGACACGAACAAAGTTTCTGTAGCCCGGTGTATCTGTTCACCTACCAGGTTCACCTGAATTATTAAGCATTCGTTAATAATGGATTAGTTTACCTACAGTTCTCTATTTTAGTATACAAATAATATGTTGATCAATACATGTAATTTTATCATTATATTCACTGTTACCTACACCAGTTTTGACACTGTTTTTTGCAAAAAATACCCAGAAGTTATCAAATAAAATTCTCCAATCTAATCTTGCTGCTCCTTAATTAAATAAAGTACACAAGATACTCTATCTACATACATTTAACTACTATACTCTATTTCACATAGGATGAGTCGTCAAGGTCAAGGGTTTATTACCAATATCTAGTGAAATTCCATTTGATTACTCTGAAATAATATTCACAATATTTCCTGAAACCTAGCTCTATCATAGCATTCCTTTATTATATCGAAATGAACATTAACCATTGAGAAATTTAATAAAATACCATGTGTCACCGAACTCATGTTATTTGAAATAGACTATAGTCAGTGCGTCGGCGTATAAATAAATAAATGTCGGCATAGCATGGCGGCAATGCGTCGCCGCCCGCAGCGGCAGCGTGGTATGATGCGTGCCGCTGCCGCCCACGGCGCGGGTGGATCGATCCGCCTTCTGACCTTCAACCCCATCAATGGTACTGTTTACTTCCACATACACACCATTATATCTCATCTTATGATGGGGTTTAATGTTTAGATTCCTAGGTATCTGACTGACATATCAAATGAGGTACTCTTGTTCAGTGTTTCCTTATTCACTGGTTAGTGTTAGATAATATATTTTTCAACACACTTGCTCGTAAAGTGACATTTATTGCACCGTTTTTAGTATCTTAATGCACCTTATTACGCACTAGTGCTTTTTACTTTACATTACCTCACATTTTTTAAATAGGTATAGTCGCGATTATATTAAGATAATCACTCACTGTAGTTGACATGTGTGTAGACGAAGCATTCTTAATTTAAACTGGTAAACAAGTTTAACAGAACATAGCTGTCAAAAAAAACAAATGCTGTGCGCCATATTTGTTAACGTTTTCATTGTGTGGGTGATTATTATCAAAAAATTTACTACAAGAAATACAAGTCTGTTTTATTTCTCACAAGTGTGTTGAAAAACGTCGTATGACACGCGTGTGCATTGATCATTACACTCTCGGCTCCCTTATCGCGTTCGCCTGCTTGTTCGCGTACCGCCTCATCTGTAATTACCAACTTTGTACACATGTATAATAATGTACTATTAATGGATGTAAATAAATATCAAGCTACGTGGAAAATAGCTTAGATTTTATGAAGCCCTTTACGTATAAATATGAGGCCATGTTTATAGTTGTAGCTGTCTGCTACAATCTATGGTCGCTACTTACGATATTCTAATCTCGTGGTATTCTAAAGAAGGGAACCGTAAATAATCTAGCTATCGTACGAGAGTAAATAATGCAAATGGGATACTGTATGAGACATTTATAAATCTACTAATTTACTCACGTTTGTGAAGGATCAACAACTTACAATTTGGTATCTTTCAAGGCCGGAGTGGGGCCGGGTAGGTTTCTTCTGGGTAAGCGTGTTTCATCTTAGTCTTCGTCATCGTCCCTTATGGGCGGGTCAGTGGCAAAACGCAAGCCCAATTAAAAAAGAAACCTTTCTGGATTTATTCATCGTATAAATCCAGTGTCATAGAATATTATTCTCCAACCCCCTTTATAAACTTAGTAGCATAAGTTAAGCATTTTACAAAATGTTACTGTACGTTTATGTTTACATAATTTATACGGTCAAGTAATACGAGCTATAGCATTACCACCCTTATATTGTTACTTTTTAATGTCAAATTTAGTCCCTCATTAAAAGGTTCGCAGGGCCGCGATAAAGAAACGATTAGACGACCCTTTGTTACGAACTGTACACCTAACTTTCTACAATATCCAATAAAAACCCCTTATTGAAGCTCAACAATTAAGTGAGTTGTTTCAAAAAAGTTTCTTTCAGCGGGTCGGGATGATCGCGTTCTGAGGTTCTATCAGCAAAATGCGTCAAAGCCGAATGTAATTGTGGCTTGTTTATCCATAAAACAACTGAGGCGGTTGTTAGCGGTAACAAATAGCCGAGGTATATTGATGGGACTTCAGAGTGAGGTCGATCTGTACAATGACTGTCTACTATCCCCGAATTTGTATCGGTAATCGTTCCTTTGTTTTAACGCACAAAATAGACCTTGACTCGGCGCTTCTGGCGAAAACTTCATAATTAGCCGGCGAACCTTTGCGTCAGGGCCGTTGAAAAATTTTACGTTTATTTTATCTATCAGTGTTTACACGTTTTCCTTTACTTTTGTTTTAAAGGTAATTCGCCGCGATGATATCATGTTTGGTGAACTTTGAGATCTTTATGGACTTTGCTAATTTTAAGTTACCTATTAATTTTATTCGATTGTAGGTATTTATTTTCTGTGTGTTATTTTACAATTTTGTTATAACATGAATGCTAGTTGAATGCTATGAAGATTTAATAAAGTCTTAAAAACTAAACAATTTAAAATACTCGTATTTTTATAAATAGATACACAATAATTTCATCAGTCACAAGCAAATCTATCGCAAGCATTAAAAACAACTGCTCCTCAAAAAACTCCTTAAATTACCAGAATGAAAATGAAAACAAAATGCTTACCAAAATAAATATGTATTTACTATTCCCATGAAACAATAATAGACACCAAAGAAATTCTGTACCGAATAAAAATCTAAAAGTTAAAATAGTTTTTGCAAATATTGCAATAGATCAAATTGTGTTATTACTGAATAATTTCAAGTGAGCAGAAAATGACATGACACTTACATCAAAACTTAAACCTAACCGACACAATCATCTCATATAACACTGAATGTCCGCGTCACGGGCTACAAATCGCCGGAGTGTGTCGTGTGACATTATTGCCAAGTTGAGCGACGATAATTGCCTAGGCCGTTAGCTAAATCTGCCGCCTCGGCTTCGGATCTGATGACGATTACATCTATGACTTAGATTGGAATGTTCTGGAAGCGATTGGGAAATTTTAATTAACTCCCAATGATTTATCGTTGGCTATACTATGGTTCAATTTACTTTGCCGCAGAATGGAGTGGAAGCGAATTTTTGCAACGAAATTGTACATAGCATTATGAACTTTATGACAATTGTATAACATACAAACTAAATACGAGTCAAAAAGCGAGGAATTCCCTGGAAGACGCGCGAACTCTTTTTTGGCTCGTGTTTAGTTCATCATCCTATGTACAATTTTGTTGAAAAAATCGCTTCCACTTTATTCCGCGGCAATGTAAATTGAGCCTTATATAATATACTAGCTGTTCGTGTCCGGCGTCGCCTGGGTGAAATTTATATACTTATATAGCCTATGTTACTCTGTGATAAATCAGCTTTCACCTGGTGAAAGAATTTTTTAAATTGGACCTGTAGTTGTTGAGTTTATTCATTACAAACAAAAATACAAAAATCCAAATCTTCTCTCTTTATTATTAGTGTAGATGTAGTTTATTAGCTGATAAGATTCTATGTTTGAAAGTTTGGTCGCGCTAATCTCAGGAATACGATTTGTTAAATTATTTGCATTACAGTGCGGCCGCCGAGAGAATGCGTTTCTGACACCTGTTAATATTGGGCTATTCTCGAAAACGGCTTTACAAATTATCATATATGAGCATTGCTTTATTTGGAATCCTTCCTAATCTAATCTAATCCTAATCTTCTAAATATTTATTGCTAAGCCTTGAAATTTAAAATCGGTCCATAATTTTCATCGCAATCCGCTAATAAAGTATGGAATTGGCAGATATGAAAAAATTAGACCAGTTATATTGCAATTTATTTTGTCGGCCTCGATAAAATGTCTCGTAATAAGCGAATTGAAAGCTATTTTTCATAGTGAGGTCACAAATAAAGTATATTTTGCTCATTGCTTTTCCGTAATAGCTTAATGCAGGAGAACTAATATTTTATAATTTATTCTGACTTCCAGTTTGGCAGCGCTCCAGCTAGATTTTAGATAGACTCACTCAAGCGACATATAGCCAATCAATGCTAGTCAATTTAGTTCTGTTAGTTGATACATTAGGCACTATTTGCTAGGAAATACATGCGATTGAATACATAAACAACGTTTTCATACTATGTACTGGTCGATAGATTTTGGTATAGAGAATTTTGATATTCTGTCTCTACACTTTTGTGACTTTTATTAGAGGAGGTACTATTCTTTATTCTATGTTTTCGTTTGGCTTTTATGTTTACTTATTACTTATATGTACTTAATAATAAGATTATTAATTATATTATTGATAATTTAATATTCATACTGTTTAAAAATTATACTTTATCAATAAATTTTATTTATTTTTAAATCTAACTGAAAAATACATACGTGATATGCTTTCATGTGCCACGAAACACCTATATGATGTTTCTATAATACAATTTTATATCTTTACGACGACACTCGAGCATACCTTTTTGACTTCCTTGCTCGAATGCCGGCTACAAACTTGGCGAGAGTGGTTTGTGAGACGATCGTGTAGTGGGAAAGTTTCGTCTTGAGTGTGTGGTGGTATTGACATGAGGTACCGCCCTTAGTTTGTATCTCTTATGTCATTGGCATCTTGTATTCGAGAGGAGGTACTTAGATTAGAGGGGGCACTAGAGGAAGAGCGAAACGCGAATGACCAAGTAGGTTACTCCATCGATTTTCTTTACAAATAAGAGGGAAAAAAATGGGTCAAAAAATTAATCGGTAAGATCCATATTATTAATATCTGAGCTATTTCTCAACGAACATCCACTAGTGGAATTTGGTCCTCACATTTTGCATACTCAAAACTGGTGCCTTAGATCCAAATTTGAAATATTTTGTGCAGTAGAACCCAACTGATATGGCTTACCGATGTACCTGCGTAGAAGATACATTTTCAAAGCGCGGGAAACGCTATTGGTCGGCAGCTGTCGCCATGTTAGCGCGCGCCGTGCGGAGGGGCGTGACTTGCGAGTGAGACGGAACTAACAGCTGCAGTGTATTATGAACCTTATAGTAGTGATCTAAGGTTGATTGTAAGTTTTAAGCATTATTTCGTTAATCTTCGGGCCATACTTTCTTTTCTGTGCGAACGAACTGTAATACTGTACCACTTCTTATCTCTCAGCGCTCACGTGTTAACTAAAATTCGTCTCAATTAACCATCAAATCAAGTTCAAATTAATTTAAATTCAGTTAACGCTCAGTTTCAACGATACTCATTTGATACACGTACTTAAATTGTATTAGTTGTAATATTCTGTTCAAAATTAATAATCTACATGGTATAGATTATAGATACTAATGTAAATTTGAATTTGTGACTAATATTATTTGGAAGAAGCATACATATTGCGCCGACCCCAAATGATTGGGAACGGGACAGGCAGATGATGATGATTATTTGTGTCGACATGCATGTCTTTCCATTTTTATTAAGTACCTGTTATCTGAAGAAGTACTTAATTAAAAAATCCGGCCACGTGCGAGTCGGACTCACGCACCGTGGGTTCCGTACAGACTTGTAGGTTTGTAAATAGTTCGTTCATCACGGGAATCGAGTTTCGAAGAATTTTCCCCTTTTTTCTGATTATGTTATTTTTTAATGTGATTTAACTAGAAATTCACGGTTTTCTGATTTCTTCCTTTACTTGTGCTACATGCCCTTGATTCTTGCCAAAATTCATGATTCTAGTTCAACGGGAAGTACGGGAAGGTTTTGAATCCCTTGTTTGTGATCTTCAAAATATTCGGCATAAACGGCCGTGGTTTGTTTGAGTTGACGTAGAAGTTTGATATTTTTCACTGCTCCAAGGGATTGCAAACCTGAGTATTTGATGTTAATTTCATCTTGTTATCTCCACGCGTTCCTGAGAAAAAGGGCTTTGACAAACTGACAGACAGACAGACGGAAAACAAAGTGATCCTATAGGGTTCCATTTTCTTTGCTTTTGAGGTACTGAACCCTAAAACTTTTTTTATGTTTTTGACCGACCGCATTCTTCTAGTTCTTACTGTGGTGGTAAGATGTGTGGCTAAGGACACATGCGCTCTGATTGGCTAAGTCAAGAACACATATACGCTTTGATTGGGTAAGTCAAAGATACAGTAAACTTTTAGATGCAGTGATTGGTCGGTATTGTTATGAATCAGTGCAAGAACACTTATTAGTTGCGGAATTGGATTGCACGGTATTACTCTAAAGGTTTTTTTCCCGGACTGTACTAAAGTGAGCTGCGTCATGACCATTTTAGTGTTATAAGTTATAGACAAAAATTATAGAAGTAATTGCTGATAACACTTAAATTCCTTTCAAAAGTACCGCATAGGTTCATAAATACATTGAAAAACTAATTTAAAAAAGTTTAACACTAGTTTTAACCTTGGTTGTTGATAAGCTCCGCTTACATTTTGTTAGTGAACTGGCGACCGTCCAAATCGGAATTACAATTAAACCTTTGTTACAATTAATGCAATATTTGCTACCGAGCTAAGCTTTCACATAACTATTAGCATGAACAACAATTATTGTGGTATTTAAATTGCTTGTAGCCCTAATAATAGTAATCCCGCCTTTGTCCGCAATTTTTGAGCTTGTTTAGTTAAGAGAGATAGTTTTTAATCAAAAAGTTGTATTTTTGACGCTGACATTGACTTTTGGTCGAATCCAATCATTTACGGACCGTTATCGGTTAAAATTAAGACTCATATCTTGACTAATAATGAAGCAAAGACCTCAAAGCTTTGCATAGCAGACCCTCCTATATGGAAGTAGCGATCACAGGTAAAATTAGCTTTCAACATTTCGTAAGCTAATTTTACCTATATTTAATTTGATCTATATGCCCAGTTTGGCAATACAAAAACCTACTATTGGTAAGCAAAACGATTATTATTAATAATAATAATAATATGATGATTGCAATATGATGTCGATTGAAGGCATCTGACCCTCAAGCGAAAGATATCCAAACAAGCAGATTATGTAATGGCGACTTTGCCAGCAAACTAAACAAATACTAAGTCATACTAAATGATTAACAGTCTCAGTTATAATAGAATAATTATAACAACTGCTGTTGTCATCAATCAAGCTGAATACAAGATTAAGAAGCTTGTAGCTGTCTCAAGTTAGCTTCCGATAAGAAACACCTTGTTGTTTGCTTCGTAGATGCCGGTTCGACGTTATGGATCTTTTGTAAAAACAAGCGAGAATTATGTGATTTTACACAGAATAAGATTTAAAGAAACCTTTTTTGAGAGCGACCGCCTTACCAGATACCGCTGCCAAATAGCTTTCTTCCTGCTCGTTAGTAAGGTCGCCGGAGCTCATTGGGGAGGGGGGAAGGGTCGGTAACGTATCACTGATGCCTCGTGCGTTGCGTCTATATGGCTAATGTAACCGCTTACCATTAGGCGAGACGTATGTTTGATTAAATAAATAAATGGACGTTTATTTGTCTCTAACTTAAAAATAACAACGAAAGAAAAGCTAAGACAAAAAGTTCTATTACTCAGCCCTGGCTGTGGATAAGCAAGCATATAGCAAATTCACTAGCCTGACACATTTTTTTTTGAAAGAAAGAAAGAAACATATTTATTTGACGAACACATTAAAACTTAATATAGTTAACAATATTTGATTTAAAAACAACCAGTAGGTCTGTGCCGTCAAAAAGGCGCAGCTGAGCATGGTGCTACTGACTACTGTCAGCAGCGCTGATTTTCAGCCGACGCCTTTAGTGAGTCACGGTCGTAAGTACACGTAGTCACGGTCGTAAGTACACGTTTTTACTGTTAAGGCCTGTGTTTGACCACAATCTCAACATAGTAAGTGATAATGTGGCTAAAGGAAGCACACAAAGCCTAGAAGGAACTGGCTCTCAAGTGCAAAACACACCGATATGTGCTTGGCGACAGATTTTCAACTTCTAGTGGCTACCACCCATCTGGGTGGTAGCCACTAGAAGTTGAAAATTGTCAAATTAGTCCAATGCATGTTTTCAATATAAATTTAGTCGCCATCTATCGCGGTTACGCCTAAATACACGCAAAATAAGACGGCAAAGATTAATTTGACAACTTAAAATATGTTCTATCCTTTTTCAATCATGTTCGTAAGAAAGAGATGAGATGTAACTAAAATTAGTTTATTGCGATTTACAACAGAATCGGCACCAATGTCAAGTTCATCTCGATTTAAATTTAGTTTCAATTCGCTTGGTTTATTTTCAATGTCGATCGTTTTAGTGTAATGACTAATTATATAGATTGGTGCCTATTTTCTGACTAACTTCCGCCCTTTGGTTTCATTCGTCCCTGGGATGACAGGTATTTTTATCTATCAAATAATTTAAATGTTGTCCTAATTAGTAATGAGCCAGAGTGAATACGTTCCTTCTGGGTAAGCGTGTTCCATCTTAGGAGTCGTCTTCGTCCCTTATCGACAGTATTAAGAAAAAATACAGTTTAAAAAAACTAAAAAACACGCTTTAAAAAGCCCTGCACTAAAAAGTGTTAAATAATTACTTTTTAAACTGAAATTAATTTTTTATTTTTTAGTCAACATAAATTATTCATACCATTTTATTCTGTTACTTATACCATATTCTCACCCAATCTCACTTTCTTTCACATTTATAATAAGTATTTAGCTTCAGTGCCTACCCTTTGACTCCACCAACATCATCAGACCCTGAAAACCATACATGGTCAAAATTCATCTCTAGAAAATTCCAACAACCCCAAACATGGCTAGGATACGATGCTCCACTATAGAGTTCCAGTGCTTACTCTCCTACTCCATCATCAGACCCTGAAAACCAGATATGGTCAAAGTTCACCTTACGATAATTCCAACAAGCCCAAACACGGCTAGTATACGATGCTCCACTATGGAGTTCCAGTGCTTACTCTCCTACTCCATCATCAGACCCTGAAAACCATACATGGTCAAAGTTCATCTCATGACAATTCCAACAAGCCCAAACACGGCTAGGAAACGTTGCTCCGTTATAGAGTTCCAGTGCCTACCTTCCGGATCCATCATCAGATCAGCTCGATGGTACCAAATTATTGTATTGTCATCGGTACTTGATAAGTGTGCAAAATTTCAGTTTAATCTGACGTCTGGAAGTCGATGAAAATTACGTTCGAAGATTCCTTTACATACATACATACAGGTGAAGCTAATAAAAGCGTGTTAATAAGTTTTTTTTTTCCACCAACCTTAATTACTGAAACTTTTCAACGTAACGTAAACCTTTGCATTCGTAAAACTGAAACGTGAAAAAGCTCTACCCTATGTAAAGATACCCTCGTACTTCCCATAACTAAATTATTCTAGTGTAATATACCCCAAGTAAATGTAGTTAGATAACCTGCGGGTATAACCAAAGAGAATATAACTACACGTAGTATTACTTAACCAGAGGTATCATCGGGATTCCTGGTATGATAATGTTCTCAGTTCATAAAATATTCACAATTTAGGTTTTTATAGACCCACAAACATATCTGGCCCGGTGGCCAAAAGAGGAACTAACGACGTCACTATTCGCCATTGGTCAAAGAGAATATATAACCACTACGTGCATTGGTTGTTTGCTCCACCAAATGCAATAACAGTGACCCTCTCACCGGGCCAGATAAGTTTGTGGCAATGTACAGGCTTTTATTTAGATTCTGAAAATCTTAATTAACGCATAAAATCTTTTTCCAAACTGGAAATCCCAACGATTCATCTACCTTAAAGTTTATCACGATTTTAAAATAAATCCCGGCGTATTTTCGTCCAAAGTTTACGAGTTTAATTTATTAAAATTGTAATTACTGGCGCGATGGCAAATTGCCAGCCAAAGGTCTGTGTCGGTCAAAGGGCTGAGTTTATCTCGGACGTCTTAATCAGACCGCTGGCACTTTCAATTTTTAGTTAATCGTTCCTAATTATCGTTGCGGGTAGATTTAACCTGGATTACCTTCGAAAACAAATTAGATTCATTATTGTTGGATACCCTTTTTTTCGTCTCATTTCGTGGAAACAAAGGAGCTTTTGATGTGAAGAAAATTAACAGATGTTTTCACGCGAAAATTTATTTTAAAATTACTGAGCTCTTTGGTTGTGTAATGTCGAATGCTGTAATGGTCTATAATTCTAATCCGACAATGATATTACGCACCGTGAAGGAAACCTTCGTTCGCGTTAGGAAAACATGGCACCCTGGTAAAACTAGGTAGTAAAGTACTTTGAAGTACCCACCCGTGTGTTTAGCACCCTTGGCCACATTAGCACTTAAAATGAAGTGGTGAGATTGTGTTCAAGTTATTTAAATTATTTGCATTAAAAAAGGCATTTCATTTTTTTTTTGTTATACGACTAAGTCGGTAAACAAGCATACGGCCCGCCTGATGGTAAGCGGTTACCGTAGCCATATGGACGCTTGCAACACACGAAGCATTGCTCACGCGTTACCGACCTTTCCCACCACCCCTATGAGCTCTGGCGACCTTACTCATGCGCAGGAACACAATAAATCAATATACGTAGGTTTTTTTAATGAACTGGTCTATACTTATATACTTTTTGGTAGCAATTTCATCGCATTTCAATCGAAACGAACTCTCCGTCCCGAGTAAGGCTTAGCATTACGCACAATTTGAAATTCAACTGCTTACAGGCACTGCCACTGAACTGTAAACTTTAAGCTGGTGCTTTAAGTTTTACTTTAGTTCACAAAGTGACCTATTTACCGTATGTAGCTCTGTAAGTAGGGGATTACGTAGTCGTTTGGTGTTTTAAACATTTGCACGGGAAAAATAGGGCGGATTACATTTTGCTGCTGTGTGAGTATGAGTAGCTTAACAAACAGAGAATTTGGAAGTGATTGATTTTTTCTTATAACGTTCTATATTGAAGGTGTGAAGTATCTCACTTCTCAAGCTATTTATCCCTCAATCTCCTCTCAAGCATGCTTCACAAATAGATGATTGACAGATTTCCCCTTTGTCCCGCCCGGCTCAATATCACTGGTAAGCTACACCGGCTAATCATCGTTCCCACGTAGGTATTTATCTGATTTATTGCTATGCGTGACTACTACCATTGCTCAAAAGTGATTTTATTACCACTTATCTCTAAGCAAATGTAGACTCTATAACAGTCGTGTTTAAGCTCATATTAAAACGTTGGAAATACAAAATGTTGTCATGTTTGCCCTGTATAACCCTGAAATTAGGAATGGCCAAACTAATCAAAAGACCATTATTAATTCGTTGTAGGTAAGTCGTAACTATTTTCATATTTTTTTTGAGTCGAAGTTGGTAATCGAAGATATTGTTTGTACCTATATTATTATGTCTGATACGTTAACTTCAAAATGTGAAGCAATATCGCGCTTGAATTCGCCGCGAGAGGCGCTAGTGTAGCGTGAGGTCTCTAGAAATGTCAAATGTACCTACTAAACGTTTGCGAAATTTCATCGCAGATTTTCACAAAATTTTCATGGTTATTATAAAGACTAGTTGTCCCGCGCGGTTTCACCCGCGTTCCCCGGGATTTAAAGCCTATGTCCTTCTCCATACCATAGGTTATCTTCATGCCAGATTTCATGATGATCCGTTGAGTAGTTGAGGCGTGAAGGCGTAAGAAACAAACTCACTTTCGCATTTATAATAGTTAGGATACGTTATAAATAATAATAATATTACAATAATAATGATATTTATTTCTCCCACAATAAGTTTACAGTAAAAACAATTAAAGAAATAGTAATAATAATAAATACTTAAATTGCGAGAGACTGGTGCCTAAGCTAGGCAGAGCCTGTATTTCAGGACACCAGAGGCCTTAGCACGAAAATCTATCGCAAGCGTAACGTATTCGTATCGAGAGAGTTAACTCAAATTTGTATGGGAATGTGTCATTCGAATGCTGCCAAACGTTCAAATCGGTAGCACGAACAACTACGTTAACCTCACGTCACACTACGTAAACGTGGTTTGGAATATAATTTGAAATTGGAACTAATTCTGACGTATGGTATCGTCTACTCGCAAGCCAGCTAACGTAGACTTTGTCACCGTGATTTTTTCAGTGAGAGCGTTACGTGAACACCTCGCACCTTAGGTAGGTATTTGGAATGTTTTGAATGTGTTCTTTTTTTTAAGTATTAAGATTTTTAGTTGTATTTCTTTATTTATAATCTTATAACTAAATATGGTGAATCATTTAGTGTAAATTATTTTATTTAATTTTATTCTACATTTAATATAGTATTTAAGTTAGTTTTAACTAAAACACATTCAATTGGGGAGCCTCATGTATTGTTTGACTACTATCCGAAAAAAATATTTTTTAGGCCATAATTAACCCATTGATTCTGAAACATCCTATATATACGAAATTATAATAAGTGTATAAATGTTAGGGGATGTCAATAGTTCAAGTTGAGCCACTCTTTATATGAAATCCCCTAAAACTGCTAAAACACAAATCTAGAAATGAAAATCGTCGAGTTTATTTCTAACGGAGTCACAAGACTCATCCTCTTCGTCTGTTATGTTCTAAATTCAAACCTTTAAAAACGTGAACTCTTTGCTGTACGTTCAAAAATATTTCCACATTCATCACATTTCAATGGTGAAAAAGAAAATATTTAGGTACATGGGAATGATGATGTAATACCTTATATCGTTAGCTAATAATATAAGATAAGCTGATTATTTCATTTAGTTTATGTAATTGGAAATAAATATTTTAATATTGTGTACCAATAAAATCAAAAATGTATATTTCAAAATTTCTAGACGAATTTAACGTAGCTCGTAAGCTAGGTTTCGAGTAGACGATAGAACTTCTGTCAAAAGTGACATCTACTCGATACGATGACGCTACGAAGGCGATACGAAAGTGGTTCGTGCTAAGGCTACAGGTCTCCACCTCACGGTTAACGTAACATAAAATTTTCATACAATATAAGTAAAAGCAAATAGTACAAGATAAAATATGGAGAATTAAATTTAAACAATAAAAGAAACTTCAAATAAAAATAAATAAATAACTGTGCATGTAGGTGTGTGTGTGTGTGAGGGGTGAGTGTGCGTGTGTGGGGTGAGTATGTGTGTGTGTGTGGGGTGAGTGTGTGTGTGTGGGGAGAGTATGTGCATGTGTGTGTCATCGCAAAACCACCAATAAATTTTCGGTGTCATCATAGTTCAGCCTTTGAAGCCAATCATTTAGAATATGTTTAGGATTATTGGCCCTGCCGCCCTACAAAATATGTACTTTTTCGACAACAGCGATATGACCTTACTCTTTAGTGGCGCCCACTGGTAGCCACAGTGCGATAGCCCCATCGAAATAGACAGAAGATAAATATATCGATGGATAGCCCTCATTGATTTGATTTTGGTACACCGCGTCAATTTAAAATAAAAAAATCATGTAAGCTAAAATATTCCAGACCAAGTACCAAAAGCTAATCAGTCATAAATATTGCTGGAAATATATCATACTCGGGCAAATGGTGCCTTTAAAATCTCCTTGCGGGTATCGAAAACCGATTTACCATCTTGGATGTAAACTAATCCCGTCTGATATCAACGTGGGAGTGCACGTCAAATAACACTTAGTAGAGACATCGGGAGCATTTGAGAGATTTCTACCGCTCTCGCTGTTTCACTTTTCACGTAGCGAGTTTTGTGCCTTAATAATATATGACGTTTTAAAGTATTTTGCATTAAATAGTTTAGAGTTTTTTATGACTTTAAGTCATAAAAACGTGTTAGGCGTTTATGTATACATGTATGAGCTAGTTTTTGCCCATTCAGGCAAATAGTATTAGAGAGGCCAGATCACAATTTATTCGTGCTCCTTTAAGCCGGATTAATACCTGTGACGAAGGTAATAAGTTAGTTTTTTTCATTTACAATAACTAGTAGGACTCTGTAGAGTAAAATATATCCATAGAGTAGCATAACAAACAAGATGTAAAAATGTATTTTATTCAATATTCGATATACGTGTTTCCTTAGTTTTCCTAAGAGGTAGAGGTACATTATTGGAGTGTCAAATAAGTGATAAATTTTCTACTCAGCGCAGGTTTTTTATGACCGAAGAGGGTACAGTGGTAGCAGGAAAAGCCTTTTTGTTGGATATATAAAAAAAATAGTTATTTTATGAAGGATGATCAAGTTCGTAATAAAAATTGATTGCGGCTTGTGTCGAGTGACGGTGAACAAATCTTGTTGGTCTTTTACGCGTTCGGTGGCGTTTTTGTGATCAGTTATTGTGCGAGAAGCTTTATTGACGTTTTTGGTAGCAGACTATTTTTAGTCGTAAATTGTTTCGGGTAGTTTAAATGTCATGTCTCTCTTAACTCATTGATAGAGACTTCGAATGCTGAGACGAAAGTTGTGGATTCCAATCTTACAAAGAGAACTTTCGGTGAATAAAAATATCCTTAAAATAGCATGGTATATTGTTAGAACTACATTTAATCAGTACAGTTAAGATGAAAGGATGGCTGCAAGAAATTTGAAAGATAGGTATTTAACAAATCTATTGCTGTCGCGCTGTGGCCCGGAAATCAATGTGTGAGTGAACAGACTGTGCATGGTGCAAGTGTGCGTGCCGTAGCTCGCACCGCTCCCACCGACCGCCCGCCCCTCGATTTTACTTTACTTGTTGTAATCATGGACGAATAGATACTTGTAATGTTATATTTCTGTGATTCGGCCGGCGACTGGCAAGTTGATGTACCTTTCAGCGCTTGCAGTTCTGTTGTTCCAAGTGACATTAGGGATTTTGAAATTAGAACAAATACCTAACCATACGTTATTTTATTTGTATTTTTTTATATCGACTCAAAAGTCGATATAAAAAAATAGATTATATATTCGACATTTATGTATGTAATATTATTGGAACTGCATTATATTCACATAATGATAATCTATTAGGGCTTCCAAACAAATACCTATACAACATTTTATAGATTTATATTTGTCCACAGTCCACGCATTTCTTCGAAACTATTTATCGAATTGTGAACATTCTTTTTTTAATGCCTTATATTTACTTCAACTTAGGGAACAGTGCGAAAGTAAAAAATAACTCTAATCTGACACTGTCTTGATGTCAGCTATAATATTTTTAATTGAATATATACGACGTGCTCTTTCGTGACTTTAAGATATTTTCAGTTTACAGTTCGTTCATATTTTTTTGTGTATTATGAAGTAGTTTTTTTTACTAGTGAAAGAGCTTATGTATACGTATAAAACAAGCCCTTGAAATAATATTA
Source organism: Polyploca ridens (assembly GCA_951394255.1). NCBI lineage: Eukaryota > Metazoa > Arthropoda > Insecta > Lepidoptera > Drepanidae > Polyploca > Polyploca ridens. Next base: position 10,310,515 of record OX596261.1, read on the forward strand.
TTGAATCATAATAAAACGTAGCTCGTATCAAGCCAGGCCTTCACGCGTATTACTCCATATCTTGAAAAAAACTGAACCGATTTTGATGAAACTTCTTCACAAAATATTAAAAATAACTCTAATCTGACACTGTCTTAAAGTCAGCGAAATATTTTTACTGGAATACGTCGTGCTCTTTCGCTGACTTCAAATCAGCGTTAGATTAGAGTTATTTCATTCTTTTTAGTGTATTTGGAAGTCTGTTATTTAAAAAGGTTACTAAATATTAGATATTATGATAACCTTTGAACGATCACATTTCTTGTTCTTTAATCCTTCATCACTCAAAAGTATAAAAAAGAACAATCTTGGTTAGGGCACACTATACCTTACATGTAGGTTACCAAAGACGTAATACTATATCGATATCGATGAACAACACTAGATCAGGTATCGATAATATATTATAGACTACTACGCGACACTTCTTTGACTGTATATGTATTTGTCCAAGCCTCTCCTCCCTCAACCCTGCCCGAATACAGGCGATAGAGACAACTGCAGCTTGGATCGATTATACCTATTTAAAATTGACGAAATCGCTATTTCGTAATCCCCAGTTTCCTCCTCCAATACTGAATCGATTTTAATTATTTTTCACTAATAGTAATAAGAAGGGCTTTGGCTATGTCGGTCGGTTTTCCTTTTATTATTTATATTCGTCATATTTGTTTTCTGGACGTCTGATAAGGGCAGTTAAAAATGATGAGTTTTTGTGATTTTAGAAGATTTTTAGTTTTTATAATAATTAATTTATGGAGAAAAACGAAACCGAGGGACATACAGTGGCACCTACAGATTGCATGGTAAAATAATCATTGCTCTAGTGTCATTATCCAGAGAGGAAACTGAGGATTACGTTTGTATGGAAAAAACGCCACCAGTGTTTCCTCTTAATATAACTCTTTATCTTACCTACTTCCTACTACCATTACCATACTTTATTCTAACTTATATATAGATAGAGATACATGTGTGTTTAAGGCTTGTATTTACGAGACGGCCCGGCTTACTTGGGGTGCTTCACTTCGTATAAGACGACACTCCGTTTAATTTTTTATACGTCCTTGATTATAATATTAAACATCCGATATATGTATAAATCTCTTCGGTTACCAACGGAATTTTATTATGTTTACATTACGGCGTTACATATGAGAAATTACCTAGGTATTTTCATTGGGGTCACAAAGGTAGCAAAGCGTATCTTAGCGAGGGCACGTAGACCGGCCCTTGACACGGGGCGCCCTTCTCTGTAGGGTCCTCGTGACGAGTCGAGAGTCAACACTCGCAGCCTGTGGAATACCAACATTCATTTTGTTTGATATAAGGCAATACGCCGCTCCGTCGTCAAGTTTCAAAGAAAGTGTTGCAAGTTATTTTCTGGTTGGGGAAATAGTTTCCGGAGTTTAGGTTTGGTTATGGGTTGTTATGGCAACAGGTAAACAACTTTAACAGGCAATCAATTTATTATTTTAATCCTTAGCCTTCCGCCCTGTATTCAACCGCACCCTCTACTTGAGTGGAATTACTAAGCTACAAAAGGAATCAATGTTATCCAACTTGTGAGTAAATCGAGACAAGCAGTAAGATCCTCCCCACATAACCCTTTAGCCGCTAACGTATTTAATACATTAATACCGAGTTCGCTTTTTAGTTTAAACGAATTTATGGGAATAACACAAAAACGCGACATCACTCTGCAAGTTTCCGCTAAAAAGAGGTGTAATTTTGCTTTTGACAATTATTTTGTACTGATTAGTCCGATCCATTTCATTAAACAATCTGTATGTAGTATTTTACTGACATGTCAAATCAGCATTTTTTTTTGTATGAAAAAGTGTTTCGTGGCGTCATCATTTTACATCATCAAAATAATTAATTCTACTAGTGCTGGTTCAACTGGTAATTCAAAATCTGCTTTATACGCTGGTTAGAGTTTGTTCATTTAATTTTCGCACTGGCATAAATCCTATTTACATGATGCTCGATGATAAAAAAAAACATCCGCTAAAATTTTACACCATACCCATCAAACAATATGCAAATCCGACACCCACATTCTATTTCCAAATAAAATAGTTTCATATTTTTCGAACTCAATATATGAAGAATAAAGTTCGCGTCATACGTTCTCCTTTTTAATTCCGTGATATCCAGCCAGCCCGGGGCGTGAAATAATGAAACCAGTATTCAGGGAGCTGGGGGCGAACAGCGCCAACTGTGACTAGCAAGTACGAGGAAATCTAACTCCAAGTTTAAATGAATGAAGTTTACTTTCAATGGTTATTTTATTCAAGAGGAAGTTAAGAATTTTAAAGCAATAGGTTTATATTATTAATAGAGGTCGCCCATGAGTCGAAATAAGGCTATAATTTTTTTTTTATCACAAATGATCTTATAATATGACTTGACACTAGCAAAAATAAGTGCGAATTTGGTTGTCATACTACAAACCTAAGAAGAAGAAGATAAACGGACTTTTTGGCGGGAACTTGCAGAGTGACGTAGCATTTTCGTTTATATTTTCATAAATTCGTGTATTTTGAGTTTTATTATGTATTTTCGGTGGTATTTTACCTAATAAAGATCATCCATGTGCACCTGTGAAGTGAAATTAAATGAATTATGTGAATCGTGATTTTTCAAGTTGTCTCAAAAAGTCCGTGAAGAGTTTTAGTACAATGCCCACCATTGTAGTAAAACATGACTTTTATGGACGGTGACTGACTGAGGACTTTATGTGAAAGGGATTTATTGTGACTGGAAACTATAATATAACTCGACACTGGCAGAAATGAGCCCTAATTTGGGCTTGGTTGCCAAACTTAAAAAGAAGAAGAAGAAGAAGAAGATAAACAAAAGAGTATAAGTCTCTGCTCTAAACGTAGCTAAGTCAAAAGACGTAAACAATAAAAATAGAAGACTATTTTATATTACCATGTTGTATTACCAAATCTTAACGTTATTTCTGACACTTCCTCTCCCAGAAATAGATTCCAGAACTTTTCCTACGTGACTTCCTCGTCACGTCCACAGCCGAGCTAATGCAATTACACCATGTTCTACCCACAATCAAAGTCAGCATCAATCTTCCCGAGAAATAAAACAGATTCCAACGCCCTTTAACCGAAATTCCTTTACCAAATCACGTGACCATTTTCCTCATCCCCCTTTACCCCTTAAATCAATGCTTTCTTGAGTGGGGTCTTCATTAATCAAAACCTCGCCATTAACAGGCTAAATGGAGCTAAAGTGAACAAACATCTTCAGCTATAGATACATAAAATAGTGCTGTGCTTTTGAATAAGGAGTCGCACAATAACTCAGCTCAGTGAGTCAAAAGAAACCTCGCTGATAAACAAATGAGCTCTGTTGAATGAGTTTGCATTGTTATATACTGGCAGCAAATAAGTAATTAGCTGATTCGATGATTGATTGGTTTAATTAGTAAATGAATGACGCACATTTCCTGTGCTCGAGTACGCTTACGTCATTATTTGAGAGTGGAATACAGAATGGTTAAAATATTATGGATATGTTTTAAATGAAGAAGATGTATCAAAATCAAAATCAAAATCAAAAAGTTTATTCAGTTTAGGCCCTAGTAAGGCACTTATGAACGTTAAATTGGTACATACAGTTGAATTTACCACCGGTTCGGAATACACTTAAACTGAGAAGACTCCGGCAAGAAACTATCAATTTTGGTCTCAAAGGAAAACAATAGTATAAAAAAAACGCAAATTACATACGACTAATAGTTATATGGGGCTAAAAATGGTGCCTATGTAGCTAAAAGCGGTATAAGTAACGTTGTGGTGTTAGCGGTAGTAGTATGATGAACAATATTAGTGCCCCTAATGGTTCCAACAGTATCATGTACGAATATGTATAAGACTTATAAGTACATATAAACTTGGGTTTGAGTCACAAAGGAAAGCTGCATCGTAAAACTACAAAGTGAGTTATATTTATACAACGAACTCATTGCATCTGCTGAGTGAGCTGTTCATTTTTATCATTCGTTCCCGAGTCTAGTGTAAAGATAAAACGAGCAAACAGAGCTGATCTCACTGGGATGATGAATGAGGAGCCGACCTATTTACCACAAAGCGAATAACTGTTTGCATTGTTCTGACCCGTATCTGCGGATTAGCTCCCTAAAGGTATAAAATATAGCTCTTAGATACAATAATGGTTATTTAAGAGCTATTCGGTAATTACTGAGTTCTATGGAAAATTGAGCTTATTGTGACTTGGGAAAAAATTGCTTTTGTCCGCGATTAAATGGGAATTTGTGGTTTTCCCTGGTTGTGGTTGGTAATAGAACTGGTTGTATGTCTACCCAAAACCGTAAACGGTCGGTTAGTTTTATCGTTAGTTACTTTTTCTGCATTTATTTGTGGCCTTTTACTAACTTTACAATCTTCAGAATCTTTAGAAATATATTTAGTATTTTTAAACCATGGTAATTCTAGTCAAATACAAGCCTATACATAGCAAATCATAAAAAAACCTGCTATTATAAATCTGAGAGAACGCTTGTCGTATGTCGTCATCCTAGTATCCACTAAAATCGAAATTCCCGGGCATTTTTTGTACCCACGTAAAAATTACACAAAAGTGTAGTAGCTTTTACAACGATAAAACTTTCCCTAAGTGAAATCCATTTTAAAGCTTACGTCAAAGATAGCTGACGTCAGAGCACCCTTCAGTACCCAAAACTGTCTAAACTCGTAACTGAGAATCGAGGCAACTTTTACCTACGAGTTTAAAGTAGACACTATTGATTGGAGTTATCTCTTACTGCTATGTATACTGATTTTATAAATTTTATAGACAAATGAGTACAGATTTTTATTTGAAATAAGAGTCATTTCGATTTATGTAAAATAAAAAGATATCAATTTGTTCTATTTTAGAATTTGAATTTATAAGTGGCCAGTATTATCGGCCTAGTTGATAAATTAATGGAGTAACCACGATGCCTTATGTAAATCTATGGGAATAAACTCATTAGTAACATGGATGGTTAATCTGTGACTGGTTTAGTTACAAATTAGACGTATCGAATCGCTGATGTTAATTTCGATGACACACCAAATTCAATTTTGTCAATTCACGAGCGTGGCACGAGCAAACCAAATATTCAGGCAAATATTAAATTATATGTTTTTGAGGTTTGGTATACTTAGGTAAATTATATTAATTTATTGGTGTTAGTATATTATTTACGAGTTTATTATTTATATAACAGAACATATAAAAAGTTATTTATCCAGAAGCATAAAGGTTCGAGTACACATGGTAAAATTAAATAACGTCCAATAACAGAGTAAATTGTACATTATAAATAAAATGTATAATTGAAATGGATTCCATGAAGTGTGATTAATTTATTTAATTGGCTCTGTATTGGAATAATATTTCTGTATACATTTTAGCCGAGGAGACTTGACCTTTTGTATGAAACAGTTTTTTTTGCGATTTCGAAGTTAGTCCCATACTAAAAGTTGTTCAAATGTATGTGGTTTCATTTATTGTCGTATCCACCCTGTATACTTAGAATATAATGCCACCATTCTTACCATTCTGCATTCTACCCATCTTTTTATAGCGACTGTAGTAGAGTTCAAATTGATTATTCACGTGAAAGTGATTTACAACAAACTCCGAACGCGTGTTTTTTAAAAACGCATAATCAGCGTCCAAACAGCTATGCTCAATAAATAGCGCAAAGCTATAAGCAAGTGTCTGCCAAATGTATCAGAAAATCGGTGGAAGTGGTAGTGAGGCAGCTTGATGTTCCCGCCTAAGTATTCAGGAGTCGTTATCGACAAATTTATCGGAACGTTGTTGACTGAGCTGTTGTTGTGGCGATATGGTGACACCTTTAAATGACTACGAATTGTAATTTTAAGACGCGTTTGTTATATAGTAAAGGTTTTCGTTATATTACAGTGTTTAAGTGGTAACTTAAGTAGCTTTAACCTTAATACTTTGATTTCTAACATCATAATTAAATTGGAAAGCCTAAACATATATTTTTTCTAAGAGGAATGATATTGTTTGTTAGTTTTAGGGTCAGCTATAGATACTGAGATAAAAACCAGGTTTTGGGCTAGTAATTGATATCCAAAGCAATGTCTTATATTCTATTAAAATAAGTTTTTGTTAAAAAAATCATTTGTACAAGCTTTTTTGTTGACTGTACATTGTCATCTAATATATTTTAGGCCGAAGGTGGTAAGCACACAAAGCCTAGAAGGAACTGGCTCTCAAGTGCAGCTGTCGGAACACACCGAAAGGTGCTTGGCGACAAATTTTCAACTTAGGGTGGTAGCCAGCCAGGTGGGTACTACAAAGTACCCTACCACCGTGCTATGGTTTCCTCACGATGTTTTCCTTCACCGAAAGCTCAAGCTCATTGTAGGAATCGAACCCGGGACCTTCGTCTCGGTATCCGACGTCTCTACCACTGAACTATCATCGCCTTAAAATAACTAATAATAATAATATCGCCTTATAATGTATGCCAAATATCAAGTCCATCCGACCACTGGAAGTGGGTGAAATTCGAATTGCTAGATCTAATATAGCTCAAAACTTACCATATTGATAAATTAGATGACTAAGAATTACTGAAACTACAAAATATAAGTAACAGTTAATAATAAATACATTTAAAATAAATCTCCGCGAAGGAATCGCTTGCAACTTTCTAAATTATCCAGACGTTTCCCAAAGGGTTTACTGAAGCAACAGGAAGGCTATGCAAGTGGGCTTATCCCGTCCCATCCCGGATAATCTAAGACCCCAGCCAAGTAAACATTGACCGGGTAAATGCCAAATTGATTACACGATACAATAAACATTAAATCTAGACGTCGAAGGGAGCAATGGCGTTTGATTAGCATGGTTATCCAATAAGGGAATAAGGTTCATGAATAATTCTACGTTTGAAACTTTAGATTAGGCCAATGATGTAATGAGCTTATATATAAAGCTATATAGATAAGACTACGTAGATAAAGGTCAAGCTCAAGCTTAACATTTTACAGCGGCGTAAAAAAAACGCTCATTTAACATTTGATTGCCGTTGATTTTATGATTACTGAACTGTTTTATGTAAGATCGAAAAGACGGCCTGTAAAAATTGTAATCATAGTCTCGTTACTAATACATTTGCTGTCTGTATTTGGGCAGTATTATTAAGAAAAATAATGGCTAAGAAGTAAGTTAAAACTGTCTTTATTGCAACTTATTTAAATATAGACAAGAGGTTGTCAAACTATTTTAAAACGAGTTCATGAAGTAAAAGCTTACAGCTAAAATATACTCATTCAATTCAAAATAAAAAATGAAAATACCGAATGATTTTATATAAATATGCCTTCACACACGCTAATGTAAAATCTGGCTTTTCCCATCGGCTTAGAAGATTGCTTTGACTGAAAAGACTCGGAAAGGAATTCAACATTTTTCAAATACTTTTACTGAAAGAGGTATTGGTGAAGAATCCAAAGCAGACGGAAATTCGCATCGAAACAAAGTAATGGAATAAAGTAAGGCTACTTTGCATTAGGAAATTTGTTGTAGATTAACCTCAACTTTTGTTTGCCTTTTTACTATATGTATTTGAAAGAAAATTCCTAAGATTTATGCATAGAAATAGATATACCTAGAAAGAGCGTCACCATACTACACGACTATACACCGTGACTTTTTATTCGTCTTAGAAACGCAGCCCACATAATGTACCCAATGAATAGGTAGTAATCATAAAGAAAAAATTTTTTTTTGACCATTTGTGTATTATTATTTTTTAATTATACAATATATTACAAATCGAGTTAATAAATTAAAATTTACGTATAAAATGGTAGAAAATACCAACCCAGAGCACGAGTCGAGTACACTGCGCTCGTAACAGAGTGTTTAAAACTACGTCATGCGTTATAATAAATATTTGACTTTTTTTTAATGACACAAATGTTCAAAATTTTTTTTTTTTAAATAATATGTTCCTATTCATTGGTTACATTATGTGGCCTGCGTTTCTAAGACGAATAAAAAGTCACGGTGTATAAAACAGGCCATTTTTTACGCTGGTGTGCATTTCAGCTACGTTTTACGCTCACTCTGCGTCATTCTGCTTGTCATAGTCACGTTCATAATGAAAGCATTTCTGATGCACTGAATCTGGATATATATTAATTAAAGGATGTATGCTAAAATGCCACACAATACATTAGGTATCCTACAATATGAAAAGTTTATATTCGGTTATAAGAGAGAGTAAGTATACAGGTCGTTGTTTTGGTCAGCGACAAGCGACTCAGGGTCGATAATACAAATGAAACTGGTGCTAAAAAAAATACTTTATTTTTTTTAAATAATAAAAATAAAAAAAATAAAATTTTGAAAATCATGGTATAAGCTAAAGTGTAGACATAATACTCAACGGGAGTACGAGGGAGTAAAGGGGTGGGGCGATGGCGGCTTGTGCCTAGCTCTAGTCTGTGCACGTGCCTAGTAACCATACTTTGCGTTAATTTTATTTCAAATTGAATAAGGTATGTCTCAACATATTTACAGTATTTAATGGAATTAAGTCCATTTTTGGGGAATATATATTTTGTACTACCGCTCCTGGGTCGCTTGTCGCCGACCAAAACAACGCCCTGTATATTAATTAAAGGATGTATGCTAAAATGCCACACAATACATTATCATTATATTTGAAAAGCTTATATTCAGTTCATTTAATATAAGAGAGAGTAAGTATATAAATAAGTAACTAAGGGTTACTTTTTCATGACACCCTAAAATTATTTCTCTTTGTCTAATTCTACGCTTTAAAGGACCACATTTTTACTCGACAGACCCGGAAGGAGGGTTATGTTTTTCGAGTGTCTGTATGTATGTATGTATGTCTATTTCTTTGTGCCGCTCTGCAGCCTAAACGGCTTGATGGATTTAAGCATATGAGGTGTCGTTAGATTCGCCTTGACTGGGGGAGTGTCATAGGGTATATTATTTTTATATGGCGCCTAAGAATAAAAAAACAGGGGGGGTATTAAAAATAAAAGTTTCGTTATTATAACAATATGGGTATCAAATGAAAGCTTGTAAATAGACCATTACATATATGTATATATTGTAATACTTTTATGCTACTGTTTTGACGTAAACTGCAAAAAACCACGTTTAATGCAAGGACAGTAGGTACTGAGCCGTTACCATACGTAAATCACAGAGTTGCGATGGTTGTTAGCGTTCCTTTAGCGTACCGCTCATTTACTTACTAATACATACAACTCTTTCTGAATAAAACTAAACAGTCTGAAATAAATTAAATTATTAAAAGAAACAAAAAACCCGATTGCGTAAAACATATATTAACTGAAAAGAGAAAAACAAGCTCTTAAATCTATAGAATTTTGAATATAACTGGAATTTTATAAGGTATTGCAGTATATGTTTTACGCAGTCGGGTTTTTTGTTTCTTTTAATTATTTATAGAGTATAAAATAATAGAATAGTATATGAACATTAAATCCACATTGTATATACCTACACGGTCAATGTACAGGCTGCTCGTAAACGTGTATTATAAAGTACCAACACCACGATCATAAAAGCACGGCCCGTGTAATGTAAATATGAAAATGGTTTTCCGCTTCACCGCTACCTACATGGGTACAGCGATACCATAAAGCGCAATTTTCAATGTTTATGCAGCATTCAACCTGAAAAATGCTATGCTCAGTTATACGAGTAGTAGTTATTGTGTAGTTGCTCAATTACGACGTACACCGAAAAGAATGATTTACAAAACTAGTTATGTAAGTTGACGTTTTGTTGTCGGGAAACTAAATTTAGTTGTAGGATCCTAACTTTAGTTACATTTAATCAAATAATTTAGTAACAAACAAATCTAGGTTTGTTACTGGTAAGTTTAGTTCGCATCGCAAGTCACTCTGTTTAGGTTATTGGTAGCCAAATTTTGTGTTACAGTTAAATAAAATTTTTTAGTTACTTATAGTCCATTTTTTACTACATTATTATAATAATAATTACTAACATAAACTAAACATTATACTTACAATACTTAATAAAATTTTGCGACATTGTACTAAGTTGGTTCTAAAAGGCCCCAGCTCAGCATGAGCTGCAGATACATTTTTGGTTCGAGCCACGGGTGGTGGCAAAAAAATAATATTATTACTTATTTTCGTGTATTATTATGTGGTGTGCAAATAAAGTACCTATATTTACATTTATCATATCGGTATCCTTGGATATAAACAATGAATACTTTTTTCAGGGATCCCGAATGTGCATAAAACCGCAGTACGGAATCTAAAATTATACCGGGTGTAACGGAAAGTGTATCATTACAGTAATCCACTTTTTTGGTACAAGGCGCACAGATCGCGGAAGAGAAAATTCTATATTAATATTAGCAAAAGACGCAAAATGATAATGACACTCATTAACCGGAGACATGTTGGTTATGATTTTAATTCAATAAACTTGGATGTATAAATTTGGTATGAATTTTTGAGTAATTTATTTTGAGCTGAAACTTTTTATAGAGAGTCTGTATCTGAAGTAGTCTTCACCCCCTTCGGATGTGTATACCCTTTCCGTTACACTCAGTATATACCCTTTCCGTTACACTCAGTATATACCCTTTCCGTTACACTCAGTATATACTCTTTTCATTAGACCCAGTATGGAATAATTTTAGTAGTGAAGCGACACGGAAACAAGCCACATGAGGTATACTTCTAATTTTCTTGAGATTGTTTACACTCAATACAAAGTTGCTTTAGTGTCGCAAGTACATTGTTGATCCTAACTCAGAAGAAGTAGTGTGTAATGGGATTGTCAACAGTTATATTATTCATATGTATTGGAAATCCAACTGTACTATTGAGATTCAGGATATTAATCAATAAAATCAATATCAATAAAAAGCGGCCAATTGCGAGCCGGACTCGCCATGAAGGGTTCCGTAGCAGCAAGTAACAATTATGTTTTTTTTATATTTGAATTGATTTAATGAAAGGTAAATTACGGTTTACGATTTATGACGTATTAATAAACTACTTACTAGATCTCGTTCAAACAAATTTTCTGTGGAAGTGTACATCATATTTTTTTTTTAGTTTTATCATTCTCTTATTTTAGAATTTACAGGGACACACATTTTATCACATTGGAAGTGTCTCTCGCGCAAACTATTCAGTTTAGAAAAAAAATATATTAGAAACCTCAAAAGTGGTTGTAACATACGGGCGGACAGACAGACATGACGAATCCATAAGGGTTCCGTTTTTAGCCATTTGGCTACGGAACCCTAAAAATGGTTTATATTGCCAGAACAGTCTAAATGGTGAATTGTTACTTCTGCTTATGAACATTTTCAATATCAGGGAAAAACGATAAAGCAATCTTTTACAAAACCTCGTTTTATTCAAAATGAAAATTGTTATTTCAATAAAATATATTTGCATCCATTTAGCGCAGAAAAATTCGCCTGTAAATGTCCCATGGAGCACCCAAACGTATTAATCACATAATCACACCCTTTTTGTGTAACCACAATGAAACGGTTTGGATTCCGAGCAATTTGGTCGGATTTTATTATGGTGATGAACGCAGTTATTCACTCTTCAGTATGTTTTTTTCTTTTCAGTTTGTCGGAATATATAGGTATATCTGCCGGACTTTAATCATTTTAATCACCAGAAATAAAGGTTTAACAGTCATTACTTTTGTTCTGTCAAATAAATTAAAAACTTGACCTACACCGAGGTTGATCTAATTCAACCAGTTTTTTTAAGGTGTTCTTTTATCAAACGTTAAGTATTCTTACTAATCAATGGTTAGATAAAATTTTGAAAGCAATGTTCTCTTCTCCAGAAAATGAAGCAGAAATTGCGAAAGCGTCACGTTAGGCGCCGATCCCACAGAGAGAGTCATATATGTCTGCGTTTCGTATTTACTGTTATCTATGCGGCGCCTTTAAAAATAAAAAATTGTATGACGTGTGATCGGTAGCGAACATTGCAGAACTCTAGAACTCTCTCTGTGGAATCGGTGCCTTATAATCGATTAACCATAAGCCATTCCGCTTCCAATTTCGATTATCTCGAAACGTACATATATGTGTATGTGTGTGTAAGTTAATTTCGGCAAAATTTATTCCGCGAGCTGAATGCTGATATTGTAATTGAAATGACGCCAGATATAGATAGATATAGATCCGCCAGATATAGATTTACGCCCTTATTCATAATAAAGTTATCAAACGTTGATTAGTTAAAATTTCAAGGCCTTTTTCTGACAGGTGACATTTGGTGATCAAAAGAGTGAGACGGGGCACACTATTACACTGATTTAGTTAAAAAGCGATTATGAATAAGGGGGATAGACGCCAGACGATGTTTATTTTCAATAATATTTTTATATTCACACATACACACACACAAACACACATACGTATTAAATTAAGTTAATATCATAATAAATTAAATGTTTAAATTAGTATTCTATTGTAAATTTTATAACTTTTAAAGGGGAAAGAGGCTGGCTCCTGAGATACAGGCAATAAATCAGGATATGAAACAATAAAATATAAACATTCAAAATAATAAAAAAAAAACATTTTCATTATGTCGTGTACGAGAAAAGATGAACTTTTCCCTCTGTAAAAATACTTTTGACTGTAGCTGGTGAAACTGACGTGGGCCCGAGACAATGGCACACAATAGTGTCCCGCGGGACGGGCGCGCTCTCAATAACTATGCCTTTTTGTACTCTCGCCGAGTGGAACACTTCAGTATTATGTTACGAGATGATTTTATACCGTTCCCGAGAACCTCAAATACTAGCAATAGTAAATGAAATTTCATCACACTGACACTACCGTAGCAAGCTCCGTACTGAGCGAAGTGCACGCGCATACGCTACGATATTCGTAGCAGTAGAGCTACAATTTCGAAACACTGCAATGTATTCTTGTTTTTAACACAATATAATACGTGAATGTACTAAAATACAGGTATTTTATACTGATAACCGTTGCAGAATATGTTGGTTCTGCAACGCTATTTGAATGTAGTTAATATGGCATTAATTTATTACCTCTTATTTTGTTTTGAGGATGTACACACGGCAACACATCAAGCTATACATTTCCAGTATAAGCTGATCTCGCATTGTATAGGATTTCCCTGCAATGAGAGGTCAGCTTATATTGGAAATGTATAGCTTGATCTGTAGCCGTGCGTACATGTGCTTTGTGATAGTCAAGATCGAATATGTTTTCGACCAATGATATGTTAGGCGTAGCACATACCCGCGCGTAGTTTTGCTACGAAATGCGTAGCAGCGCTACATTTCTCGTAGCACTGTTACGATATAAATGTGACAAAATTATAGTACAACAATAGTACTGTTGAGTGAGGTCAGATGAAAACTGCGGCTGTAGCCGAGCACGAGCCAAGCCACGAATGATCAGGATTCGTTCGTTGTTCGGCTCGTACTCGGTTCGCGTAGCATGGACGCACCATAAGGATGCGATGCGGGTGTGGAGCCGATGCTCTTTAGTAGCAGATAGTAACAGTGCGGTGCCTGAGCTATTTATACATACTGCGCTGCGTATTTATGCGGCGACATGACGTAGTAATACGCTACGTAGAACTGCAACGAATACTAATGAGACTATGATAATATGAAATGTCAGTCTCAGTACACGTAATTTTATGTTTTACATTAAAACATTGCACGTAAATGAAAGTGACGGGTCGTATATTTTATTGTTTTTGTGTTATCTTTAGGTGTTCTTAAAAACTGAATTTCAAGTATGGGTCAAGTTAATAAAGGTTAACATAAACAAATTCAAACATAATCATTTAGTTTTAACATTGTCTTTTGTGATGGGCCAGTTGGCGCAGTTGGTTAAGATTCAACTTACGCGCCGCCGGTCGTGGGTTCGATTCCCACACAGGACATACATTTGTGTGCATGAACATGTCTGTATGTACTGAGTCTGGGTGTAATTATGTATATTAAGTATGTATTTACAAACAAAAAGTAGTATATGTATTATTACCAGTTATCTGGTTTCCATAGCTCTGCTAAGTTTGGGATCAGATGACCGTGTGTGAGGAATGTCCCAGGATATTTATTATTCATTATTATTATTATGTGAGGTTCTATACTGATCGCTAACTTTAATACACTATTGTATACTGGCACTACTTTTAATATTTGAACAGTCGGCTCTCACTCTAATGATTTTTCGGGTAACTAACAACTTCACTGACTATCAAATTAATAGGTCCGTTTTAATTTCTTATTCTCTTTTAATTGTCTTTTCATCACACTTACGATGTGACATTGTTTGGTGAAAATCGATATATCAGTTCAATTTATATATATACTATGAAAATCTTACATAAATCAGGTCACTCGTAATGTTGTGTAAAAAATTCGACGTTCTGAAAATTTTACTGACTGAGAACACATAAACACTAATTACATAATTGTTTAGTCTACGCTGTTTTAATCCATCCTAAAATCATAATTCCACATAAAACAAGCCAGTTAAAATGTAGCCAAGACTCTTTTTTCTCCAGTAAAAAAATATGATTGTTAATTTTGTTTTTAAATTTTAAAGGGTGTGAACACGTACCTAGTTGTAGGTACTGATAAAAACATTCCCAAATAATTTTAAATCTACCTATTCGAAATAATATAGCGGAAGAGTTTTTTTTTTTTGTTTGTTTAAATGGACTATTAATCTCTGAAACTACCAATCGGATTTGAAAAAAATCTTTCACAAATGGGAAGCTAGATTATCCCCGAGTATTATAATTTACTTTTATCCCGAGAACGCGGGTGAAACCGCGGGGGACAGTTAGTTTTTAATATTAGTAATATGAGCTGTCATAAAGATTGCAATATCACATTATTATTAATACACAAATAATAATTATTGTTACCAATGTACCCATTTATCAAGGTTTCAGTGAACTAATATTTAAAATAGAAACAACTAGCTCGTAAAGCAAACGAAATCGACATCAAAAGAGTTCATGTTTGAGTTATATTACAGAATTATATTGCACGAATAGAAAAAGTAGTTCATATTTATTTGCATTTACTAGTTTTACCTAAATGCAAACATTACTTGGAAATCTTTTTTGATTTATCTAATCTAGTTTGAAAATGCTCGATGAAACACCTACTCAAGCTCTCGATGTGAATTCAATAACATTCTTTCAATATTCGTCTAGTTTTACCTTAGAGACAGAAGAAGCTTTTAAAAATATCTAATGCTGATTTTACTTTTCTACGAGTACTAGACTTTTTCGGGTTTGGAATAAACTTTCGAGGCCAATTATCCTTATGTATTATGATGAAAATTATTTCTCTTCTTTAAGTATAAGTATGATCACAATTGCTGTTAATTTAATGATAAATAAGAAACTGATAAAGTTGATAAAAAACAAAGTATAAATGGTTGGGTAGGGTAGGGTAGGATACCCCTAGGATACGCGGGTGAAACCGCGGGGCGCAAATAGTTAGTTATAAATAGATCGTGTAAGTATAAACATTAGTCAATTTATGGTCTCTCAAACAACATTCTATGTATTTTAATTTTTTTATTTAGGTTCGCTAACTGGTCTTTACAGCAGTTACATATAAAATTAAAGATTACAAAGACATGGTTGACTGAACGACCTTCTAGGAGCTAGGAGTATTAACGATCGTTAATTTTATTAACCGCCTAAAGGAATATGTTTGTAAGCAGTCTTATCGTAAATAAACCTAAATCTCAGAATGACGACTGTTACCGCAGCACGTGTTTAATTAATAAAATTTTAGTTACCTACCTAACTGTCAGTATTAACGAGTAATTTCTTTTCAGGTGGCAGTAACAATAGAGAATGGCGTCATCGGTGCGCAAATAGTGTGTGTGAGTGCGTGCGTGTGGGGTGTCTGGGAGATGGGGCGGGCGCGCGCGTAGCCCCCGCCGTCGCGTCGGCCGCGGCATGGAGGAGGACGAGAGGCGGCTCTCGTTCCCGCCGCCGGCGCCGCTCAACTCGCCCGGCGAGGAGATCGACGGCTCGCGGCTGCTCGGCGAGATCGTGCGCACGCTAGAGGCCACCAACCCGGAGGCGGCCGCGCCGCTCGTCGCCTCGCAGTCGCGCGACGCTCTCCACGAGGAGAACGAGAGGCCTCGCCGGGAGGAGTTGCGCATCCCGCTCGATGGCGTCACCTTCTCGAGCGAAATCGGCAACGGCGGCGGTGGCGAGGCCGGGAAGGACGG
Organism: Polyploca ridens; assembly: GCA_951394255.1. NCBI lineage: Eukaryota > Metazoa > Arthropoda > Insecta > Lepidoptera > Drepanidae > Polyploca > Polyploca ridens. The sequence continues at coordinate 10,326,908 of OX596261.1, forward strand.
CCCGCGCGCCGCCGTCACGCCGTTCACGCGCGAGTCCGCGCGCAGGGCCGGCTCGCGAGGCGCGCAACTCGTGCGCGAGTTTGGCTTCATGCCTCGCCGCCGCCTCAGTGTCGAAGACGGCGCCCGACTGCCCAGGAAGTACGAGCCCTTCCCGCCTAAGTTGTACGGACGACCCCTCGAGGAGATCGACAACTTCATTTACGATGAGGTAAGAATTTCATTTAAGACGTGACGCGCACCTTCTGCTTTAGACTTCAATATTGTAAAATGTTCCTCGTAAAACAACGCACATAAAACTATCTCCCATCCGTTTCGTTTTACTATCAATCTGCTTCATTCAGAATAATTTAAAAGTTGTCTGTACACATGAAGGATATTTACTTCATGTCGGTACATAATCAAAAAACTCTTTGTACTTATAATTTTCCGTCTTTATTATCTCCAACAGCTTGTTTATCGGTAAATAATCAGCGTAACATCGTACAACAAGATGTAAACATTTTAATAACAGCTATTTACTTCCAATTTCCCGCTTTCACGTCTTTTAATGCGCCCGTGGCCGCTAACACGACGCGGACGTACTAACAAGTCAAGAGTGTCGCCCAATTAACTATGACCCTTAACAATGCCGTAGAATCTTCTTTATGGGTAAATTTCGAAAATGCGATGCGAATGGACGGGTCTGATTAAACTGGTGGTGTTGACCAGTTGATAGGTGCACGTAACAAGTGGCACATGAAATGGGATCGTAAAAAATGATGGTTGAACCTCGTCGGTGGTACAATGAGGTCGTTAATCCTCCGTGACAAGGTTATCAAAATACAGAAGCTCGGTAAGATTCATTACTTTTCGCTCTACAAAATTTAAGGGATGTTAATTTTATTTTGTTTGTAAAGGCTGTTTGCAAATTTTCTTAAAAATTATGTCCATCAAAGATAAAAAAACACGATATACCTAAAATTAAAAAAAAAACAACGAATTTCATTCATGCTCAATGCTGAGCCAGTTTTAATTAAAATATATCTTAATCTAAATTCCTAACTCCCCTTTGAGCACGTAAACATTTTGCGGACACCTTTATACGTGCAGTTTGCCAACCGGCAAGTAGTTTGGCAAACATTTGTCCCACCCTCGCCACAGGTGACCGACGCAACTTATCGCTACCGTCTGAAGAGGCTTATCAGATAAGTCCTACGTTCGCTTCACCGACACTTGTTGCCCTTATACAGCCTTTAAGTAACATGATTTTGAGCTGTACAATATTGGTACCATAGAGTTATAATATTATAGAGTGATAGCGTTAACAGCGTTACCTTGCGCGAAGCGTGAGCAATACAGAGCACGTATAGATGCATTCACAGATATAGGTATCTTACACTAGTTGATTTAAAACAAAATGTCGATATTGATTCCTTGTCATTTGTTCTCGGTAAAAGTATCGATAAAAACGATAATTTGGCATTCATTATACGTATTTTAGTCGTTCAAACTATGTAGGGCGCACTTTGTTTTTTAGGCATTTAGACCGTACCCATGCTCACAGACCTGTACTCGCGTACAGTCGCTCTATACTTTTCTAACTCTATGATTGGTACTCTCAGTTTTAGAGGAAACTCTGTTGCTGTGAGGATTCCTATAAGCCATTCATGATTTTCACACTCTTGTTGTATCATGTTAGCTTCACTTCCATTTTTATTATTTTTTGTCATAGCGGACACATTCATTGTGAAAATTACACCTATCTACCTATTACGGTTCATGAGATACAGCCCACTGATAGACGAACGGAGCAGGGGCTTAGTAATAGATCTAGAAACCCTTCAATCTACGGTTTATAATAAACTTCCAGAAGTTCAAAGGCGAATTAAAATCATATAAGTTCTCATAAAAATATTTCTCAAGAAATTCTACTTATTAACTACCCAAGAGACAGTAACAATATCATTAAAACTATTAGGTACTATTTTTGACGATAGTATGAATTCAGTGAAGCAAGTGAACTCATTTATGAAGTGCAAAGAAACAGTGTTAGACTTTTGCAACTTTGTTATGAAAGTTAGTGCTACAGCTTATAAATTAAGTGAACTTGTTATTAAATAATTTTCATGACAACAATTTTATATTCTAACCCCTTTATTCATAATCGCTTTTTAACTAAATCAGTGTAATAGTGTGCCCCGTCTCATTCTTTCGATCACCAAATGTCACCTGTCAGGAAATTTAGCTAATCAACGTTTGGTAACTTTATCATGAATACGGGGGTTAATAGATTTGTATCATAGACTACCTTTTGATGAAAAAAAAATTGGTTTAGAAATATATCATCATATCGCATAATATTCAGTTAACTGGTGATAATGTTTGTATGTAAATACTTTGTGAGGTACTGTGTCACCCCACAAAAGTAACATCTGTGAATAATAAGCCCAATTTACATTTCGTAGCAATTGTAGATTTCGATTATTCCAAGTGTCCCAAACACGTCTCCCCCAAAAAAGTCGTCTCAATTTGTCGGGGAGCTGTAAAAGTAAAATCAGCGATTTCCGGATACAGATCCGGAATTGGCCTCATTTAATTTATTCCGGAAAAGCGTACGTCGATAACACTCATTACGGATTTCGGCTTTCGACAACTAAATAACTGGATGTGGCTTAATTACTTAATTTGAATAAAGAACCGACGTTGTAACATTCATTTTGTTTTTGTAATTTATTCACTTCACTTACATCTATTATTACAGGTTTATTACAACCAAAAATATTAGAGCAATAAATGAATCACTTCAGTAATCGGGCTAGCTAAATAAGACAACCATAACTAGACTTAAATCACAAAACAAATAAGTATATAAATTCGTTCATATATATTTTATGATTTAAGTCAACACAATGAACCACTTGATTATTATATTAATATCACAAAATGAAACTATGTAATTGTATACAACGCTTCAATTTAATGTTGCTTTGAAGAAATCGCTTTAGCGTTCTACTTCGTTTTCTTGTATTAAGTGTACAAATCGTTAATTCTATTCTGTTACATTTTTGTTTACTTTTAATTTATTGAAATTTAAATAAAGTTTTTTTTTAAACCACTAAGGTGGCAAACAAGCATACGGCCCGCCTGATGGTAAGCAGTTACCGTAGCCTATGGACGCAACACCAGGGGTATCACTCGCGCGTTGCCGACCCTGAAGAAACCTCTTCAAACCCTTTTTGAAGTATGCTGTACATGGTCTATTATCACTTTCCCGCAAGTGTTCAGTATGATGATGACGATGTAACACTTTCTGCTATTAATTGATCTGAAAATAAAGTCAATAATTATTCAGAGAAAATCTTGAACATTTACTTCTTATTTACGAGCCCAAAAACCTATACGTCAGAGTCAAGAGCAATTTCCGAGCAAAAACTTCGAAAGTGGCTTCATTCGTAGATAGTACGACAAATGTGAAGTAAATCTCCCATACTAATGTAGTGAAATATGACCACTATCGGCTGCAGATTAACTTTCCCAACGCCAAATGAACCGTATAACGTTTTGGAATGGGTCCAAAGTAGAGTGAATAAGTCGTATCCAAATATTGCTTTTAAATATTCGTACATTCAGCTGTCAGTTTTGGCCACTTAAATTTTAACGAGATCAGTTTTGTTTTCTAAATATATAGATAGAACATTTTTGTAAAGAGTTATCAGAAGAAAACAAACAAAATCTTTCCGGTTGTAGTTTGTAGACCTAGCGGTTCAGGCAGGTCGTTGATTGTTCAGTCCGCAGGTTCAGTAATTAAGGATAAGTTTTTTATACGTATAATATACCATTAAATATAATATAATAGAAGAAGTAGATAGAAAATCCAATACGCGTTTGTATGAAATCTTCCGTGTAACTAAAGGATATTGCTCACTAATAAGGACGCACCATGTGAGTTGTGACGGGACGCGGATATTATTATTTGACGTGACTTTACGTGAGCTACGTCTGCATTCCACAATTTCAATTTACATGCCTAAGCTATGTCACTAAGCCTACGAATGGGCATTAGGCCATTTCTCATAATTTTATGTAATCTTTATGTTTTTGGAACAGATTTTGCCTACGTCTTCACGCCAGTAAAGAAATAATTATTCTATTTTCTACTCCGCGTTCCGTTCCGTTACTATATTTAGGATTTTTAGGATTGATAAATGTTTGAATGTTAACGAGGGAAATTATTTGAAGTTAGTCTCTTACCTTACGTACTTCCAATTAATTTCAAAACATTCTTCAGGTTTATTTCAAGAATACACTGACGAACTATATAAAAAAGCTACAGTAGTACCCAACTGATATGGCTTACCGATGTACCTGCGCAAAAGACACTTATTGTACATTTTCAAAGCTTGGGAAACCGCTATTGGTCGGCAGCTACCGCCATGTTAGCGCGCGCCGTGCGGAGGGGCGTGACTTGCGAGTGAGACGGAACTAACAGCTGCAGTGTATTATGAACCTTACAGAAGTGATCTAAGGTTGATTGTAAGTTTTAAGCATTCTTTCGTTAATCTTCGCGGCCATACTTTCTTTTCTGTGCGAACGAAGATTCACGACGCGCCTTATCAGTTGGGTACTACTGTACTAATATTAAGAAATATTTCCTAAACCCTGCAAGAAAGCTTCTTGAAGTGAAAAGCAACAGTCAAATGTGTTAAAAAAACACCAAATTGAAACAAACAAAAAAGGATTTCAATGTGTTAAAGAAGGAAAACCAAAATAGGGCCACTTGGAACCAACAAGTAGGTTTACGACAAAATAATAATATCTTAATATTATTGAATGATTTTTAAATTTTGTAAACTCACTATTTTTTAAATGCGTTATTAAGTACATTTGACTGTTGCTTTTCATTTCAAGAAGCTATCTTGCGTGGTTTCAGAAATATTTCATGAAGTTATTGGTTTTTTTTATATTGCTAGTCAGTGTAGAAATAATTATTATATTTCAGAAATGAGTTGTGGTGTTCATATTAAAATGCAAATAAATTAATCGTGGTTCATGTTTAACTGACCGCTTTCAATATTGATTAATTTAATATTGTGGCATTCTAACGAGCAATAATTTTACATGCCATGAATAAATTATTGAATGTGTTTAAAAATAGAACGTTGCATATGATTGTTTCCGGTTGTCAGTGGTATATTTAAGGCGGGATAATAGTTTTTCAAGGTGGTCCTAAAGTTAACTGTTTTTAGCAGAACAAAATTAATGGGCATTGTCTTTTGAACTTATCATGATAGGTTTGGGGGTGTAACAAGGCATGTAAACAGCTTTTCTGCGTAGAAAAAACCTATTCAAGGCCTTTAAAGTCCCTAATACTACAACCTCTGGAAATACAGCAAGATACACTCCTTTTCTGTACGCTTTATAAATGAGGATGCAAACTATGTGTGCGTATGTTCGGTATATCGTTAATGTATGCGTGGAAAAACCTGTCTTCTTCAGGTTCTTTTACTAGGAATAAGAAAAATAATGATGGTTGAGAGGCCAAGTACACCGGGAAAAAAACCGACCCGATTCACATAGGACCAAAAACGATAGGCCTTTCATAGCCATTATTCCTCCGATTAAATACAAATGGAGTTATGGGTCAAAAAACTTCATGTTAATGGAGTTGGACTAGATTGTGTACGGTAATAGTAGGGTAGTGTTTTTGTATATTTGCATACCTAGTTTATAAATTATTATACGTTCGATTTATATCTCACTTCCCACCAGGTTTTAAGAATAGGGATGATTCCTAGGTAAAAAAATAAATAATTCTAATAAGTCCGTCAGTTAGATTATCAAAAAATATTGGACGCGTATTTTTTGCTTTACCAAATCATTAAAAATTTACAAAGATAAAGCGGGTCAAAGTTCGGGAGTGGGGGCTCGTGACGTCACTTTACAGTAAAAAGTGTACTCTAACGTTACGTCACGCGGAACTTCAACACGATATCTTCGTATTTTTTTGTTTAATTGACAAAAGAAAAAAAAATACGTGTCTATGTTTTTTGATAATGTCCCTACAAGACTGACTACATAGATTGTTTTTAGTCATATAGCCCATTCTATAAAAATTAAAAAGTTATGTCATGATCGAAACGAAAACCACCCAATTTTGCTACAAAATCTACATATATGACGGCACTGTTGTACCTATCATGATTGGTAAGCCGGTTGCGGCGATTATCGCTTATCCGCTGCAACCATATAAATAAGCGAATATTTCCACATGAAAACGGTTGAAATTCTGTTGCCAACAAAATATCGCTTTTCCGATGCAAAAACATCGAATCGTTGCAAAATGTATTTTTTATTCAGCTCGTGTGATCGTAAACGAATTCACAGAGTTTTAAACGCCGATTAAGGCGCGGACTGACTACGATTTTGATAGGACACGTTCTTCACTGGAATAGGGTTGAAAATGGTAAATCATAAATGTGTCGACTCTATGAAATGGACTGTTATTTACGGGTTTTCTTTAGATTATACAGAATATACGCATTAAATTGAATAAGTGTCCGGTTAACATTCTAATATAATTCTGTATCTTATATATTCTTAAAAATGAAATTGTTGTCATCGCTGAAAATACGGAGAATTTCGACGCGAAAGATTTTTTTAGACGTAACTTAGGATTTTTTTATTGGGAATATCAAAGCACTTTGTAATATTCTATTCGGTTAACATTTTTCTCAAAACCCTCTTCTATCCACAGTATTTTTTTGTGTTAGGTATTTCATTGCGTTACGTCATACTCGACTCTCAAAGAAACCCATTTTTGAGATTTGAGCTTAGACCCGGCCTTAAGACTCGGGCTACTTGCCAATTAAAACAGTGAAAATAAAAATATCGTTTACTGAACTAGGAATTAATAAGAATTGGGTGAATTTGAATTGAAAAGCTGTGTGTATCTAAATTTTTTGCATTGAAACTCGCGTTGTTATGACTTTCATTGCTGAAAATTTTTTTTTCGATTACAAATCTTTTGACGGTGGAATTTTCCGTTTCACCCTCATTTGTGAAAGGAGGCCTGTGCTCAGCAGTGGGGCATTATAGGCTGATGATGATGACTGATTCATCAACGCAGAGCAAAAACCGATGGGGCTTCTGCGCTTGAGCTTTTGGAAATTCAACCTTTGAGGTTGAAAAGGGGGATTTTGTTTGTGCGAAAATCTCATTTCTAGAATCTTTTAATTTAGAAACTTAGCACTATTACGAACCTAAATAAATAATAAAGATTATCATTATTACTAGTTTTTCAGAACGACCCCTAATAGGGGCAATTTTTTGGGATTCTCTTAGATCGACTTCGACTCCTAACGGGGAAAAAAGGAGTGATTATGTTTTAAGGGGAGGATTATACTGCGTGTCTCGATTAAATCTAAAGTTGGTATACATTGGTTCCTTTTATTGCCTATAAGAAAGGATTTTTAGATATTCCATTCCTAAAGATCGCACGAGGGTGAAACCGCGAGGCGGAAAGCTAGTAAAAATATAAAAACCGACTGCAATTATTATTCCAACAATGTATTTTATAGAAATCACAACTCCATTCACCAACTTTGAGTCCAAGTTCTCCTCCGCGTAAACTATTTCAATACGAAATACTGGAAATTCTCAAAGAAACTAAACTTTCCCATCTTTTACGTGGAAATCTGCAGGTGAATGTATTTCATTCCATCTTCGCACAGAGCGAGGATTCCTCAGCGGATTTATGGGGACGCAATAAGAAGCGAGCTTTGCAACCGTATCATGTGGATGTGACGAGGACGTGGCGTAAACTACATTGTGGAAAGAATAGGATACAGTTAATGCTTAGGCTTTCGTTGCCTGAAACGGGGTGGTGTGGAAACAACCAACTATGTATGAAACGAACTCTTACCCCCTGTTTTCACGTTTATTATGTTGGGTTTTGCGAACTCCTCACTAAAGGAACATACTCTCTATGTTTATAGTTATTCTTTGACCATTAATTACGGTTAGCTATAAAAATGCCAAAGAAAAATTTTCATATTTGCTTTACAAGTTTTAACTGTTAAACAAATGTTAATTGCATTATTATACAAATTAGGTTAAGATTATACATAGTTATTGAATTAGTCAGAACAGTCACAAAATAGCGTTAATGCATAGAGAAAAAAAATATTAATAGATATACTGTATAGAGTACGTGCCGTGAGCACGGGCTTGTACAACGCTGCCTTCAACATACTGCGCGATATAGTTTGAACGGCTTTCGGTGAATGGCAATTTTTCGTTTTTATCGATACTTTTACTGAGAACAAATGATAAGGAACTCATATCGTGATTTTTTCTAAGAATCACTGTGTACGATACGAATGCATCTACCTATATGCAAACTTCTCACGTCACTCAAAGTAATGCCATCTCTATTAATATTTTCACTCCATGCTTGAATGACAATTTACGCAATTATGACTTATAATGTAATCAGTCGGAGGTATGCAGTGTAAGCAAGATTCTATCTCATTAATTTTGAGCCAAAACCACGTAGTAATAAGGTCTGAGGTATACGATAGGTTACTCGGCTATCTCATCTTCGGAATCTATGCTGGACTTAAGCTTCTATTATGCGGGTTATTTCAGTAATCAATAGGAGAGTCGGGTTGGTTATCAGGTTGACCTAATATTATACTGGTAATTCTCCCAATATTAGATTCCTTTATATTTTCAGCCGCTTTATTAACAGTGGATCTAAATATATATTGTACCAAAGACCTAAAGTTCACTTTGGCGTTGGTTATACTGCAATCACAAGCATAATGCATCTTGAGTCGAAATGGTATTTATGATTAATTTTGCACTTATTTGACTTGATAAGTATGTAAGTGCTCGTGGTGAAGCATGATTAGCCTTTTCCGCTCGTGAGGCCAGTACCTGGATGGTTGACCGCCTAGTGGTATTTCAACTCGAGCGTTTTCCATGCTTCGAAAGGCACGTAGAGCCTTTGGTCACAGCTATCAATTCGAAGGCTTCTTAGTCGGCTTGAAATCTGTTACAGTAGGTTGACTACTAGCCTACCTCACCAATCCGTTGGGATGTGTGAAAGGAGGCCTGTGCTCAGCAGTGAGACATAATAGACAGTTGAAATAGCAATTTTGTAGAAACACTTTCACGGTCACTTGCGCATGTAAATAATAAAACTTTTTACTTTGCTTTCCTATTATTGCCCTCCAACTATGAGGGAAAATGAGTTTCTGCCGCAATAAAACACTACCAACTTTATGGACTATACGGGAAATTAATTTTCATTAATGCCGGTAGGTATTACCTTTTGTACCATATTATTAACGGTATAATACATAAAATTTGCATTTTCACATTTATTACCGCTTCCACGATACGTTATTTTGTGTCTTTCGCCGAGTAACGCGTGGATTATGGCTTTTTTAATATACATTCATTTTACAAAATTGTTTCATCGCATTTTCTTTGTGAATGTCCTCAAGAACCCTCAATAACTAAAATAATGCCGTCTAATAAATATTCCACGGAAAACTCTCAACTATAACTTTCCAAATCCATTTCTGTACATAAGTAATGAAGTATCCAATACCGTGATCCAGGGTTGAACATATTTACCAGTTCTATTTCGACTTTCTTCTTCTTATTTCGGAAATCTGCCGTTATTCCGTATCGAGAAGTGTAAAGTTAGCAAACCCTGTGAATACCAAAATGTCACCACTGCACGCTGCGAGTCGTAAAAGAATGTGTATTTGACAGAGTTTATGAATTAAATTTATCACTTAGCTCAGAGCTTTATGAGCTAGTTCTGAGCTTAGGACTATAAGTAGTGGTACTGAAATATTTATTGCAGATTAAGTAATCACTTCCTTAAGATTACTGTAGGGTTACTCTGTCTGTATTAGTGAAATGAAATGAAATAGTTTATTCATTCACAAAGGCCTTCACAGGCACTTACGGGTACGGGTATGAATAGTCAGATCCTAATACTCTAGTAATGCACGGTTCGAAAGGTTGCTTTTGCTGAGAAGAGCCGGCAATAAACTCAGCAATTTTTCTTTTCGAAAGCAAACTACATAAAATTGGCCCTGCAAGGAGTTTCTTGAAATAAAACTTTTAAAACGTGATCTGATTCACTAAAATAACACCCTAGAGTGAGCTGCGAACATAGTCTATGAGGTAATAAAATACTAAATGTTACTAAATAGATTACACTAAAATGTAAGGATAATAAACCATCCGAATACCTCCTTGACTGGCGTACTATCGTTAAACTATTTAGCTCGGGTGAAGTAAATAATACCAAGATACAAGGTCCAAAGTCCCTTGGCTTGGATTTATTTAAACACACGATTTATCTGACGTCGTAAACGCTATTTTAAAGTACGGTAGTCACGTAGAGCGTTGTGGCCCGTTTCAAGTTTTCTTTTAATAATTCAAAGTTAACGCCGACTCTGCGACGCGGTAACCCAGAGCTTAGGCGCGGTTAATAAAATTCAAGAATATTGTGTAATAGCGGGTAAATTTAAATGTAGATATTGCTTTGTACGCGATGGAAAAAACAGTTATAAAAAAGATTCTTAATAAAAAGTTTATGATGAGTTGAGAGAAAGGAATAAATGGTGATGCATTTTTTTCATACTGTGTCTTTTTCGTTCAATTCTATGATAATTTGTTGAAAAATAATAAAAAATTGAAAAAATAAGATGAAAGTTGATTCTCGAAAATGAAAAAATGGACTGTAATTTGTTGAAAGATAGCTTAATATCAGGGGAGCATTGAGGTCGGAAAATACGATATTGACAGCTAATATCGTATTTTCTGACAACCTTTGCGGTGTCTATTTATTGCTACGGTAAAAAAAGTGTAAATTTATATCGATACCGATTCTAGCTTCCGTTGTGCCTTTATAGAACTTTTTTGAGAATTTTCGATTGTTACATAAGTATTTTGATTTTATTTTGGTTTCTTACAAGCTTTATTTTTAAATACATTTCAACTCAACTCATGTTATATACCTAAAGGAAGCACTAACAGATTCCTGTGGCTTTAAATAAACAAAACAAACTTAGTCCTGTGCAAATAAACGCTATGCTCTACCTATCTTAAAAACACTTAAAATACATAAAAAATTGAAGAAGTAAGTTTAATTTCCTATCGACATTTAACTGAAACTGTCTATAAAGCTTGTATTGTGTGTAAAACAAAAAGTAAGTAATATTAAAATACAATAGCTGCGCGCCGCCAAGCCGGAAGGTTGGGGAATCTTGTTTCACAGTTTTAATTCATTCTAGAGGGAAGAGAACACAGTGGAATATTAAACAGATACTCTATTCATCTTCGCTGTACGACCCAGATAGCTTGAAGTCACTTTAACGAGCCCGTAAATATAGGCCGCTGGGTGTGATACACTATGGGAATTTATAATGAGAAAATCATTTTTATACATCCCGTCGTTGCAAACATATAACCGGTCATCTATGAAAATTACCATTTACGATGCCCTAGGTTTTTCTATCAAATGGAGCATACTTTTCAGGATATTCCATAGAAACCTTAGAAATATTTGAGTGGTCAAGTGGCTGCTGCGGTTTGGGCTATCAGTACATTTTAAACATAAACTCATTGTGTCTTCCTTTTTTTATATAAGTGATTTTATAGACCTAATAATAATAGTAACGCCTAATGCGCCAAACCCACAGCGAGCGGTATAGAGTTCTGCGGTCAGGGTTCTACGAGCATTCTCCGTGACCGCCGCGGTCACGATGTGCCTTGATCAAAAGCGCCGCATAGATTGTGAACGCGGTCACTAATTCTGCATTCAGACTTCTGCGTTCCGCTTTCACTGATATTTATGCAGCGATTTTATACATTGACCACAGCGGTCAAGAAAGCACGTTCTTTCAGAGTTCCATTCTCGAACCAAAATCAAATTAATTAAAAAACTTATAATTAATATAAAACCCCAGCCTTAAAGTAGACATCATAATGTAATCACACACTTATGAGTGTCATGAATTGCAAATTCTATCGTCAGTGCACAAAGTCGGAAGCGTTGATAGCAGATACCGCTACCCGTCTGTCAGACATCCGGAACTCCGTGAGGTATTAAATTCATTGCATTTTCCTTTGTTACCTGTCCTGTTGAAACGTAGATAACGTGTAATTGAATAAGTGGCTTTATCTATAAAGGTTCGAGAATGGGTAGCACTTAACTGTCAGAGATAAGCTAAGTATGTGCTATCGTGTTTAGTATTACCTATTTGTCGGGCCTTGTTTTATTTAGGGGATTTCCTATTTAGGAATATTTCTATAGTATTAAACGAGTTATATTTGTATATACGTTTTGAGATCTTGAAAACGGCTCTAAAGATTTCGATGAAATGCTATATGGGGGATTTTGGCGAAAAAACGAACGACGGTGAACTACATACAGATGCGATCGACCTTTTTTTAAATGTTGCAAGCATTGAGCATAGTGTTGTGTATGGCTCACTTATTAGTGATTCATCGAGCCATTGTGAATGACTCCTCAAATTATTTTTACTCATTTGTGTAAATAAATGTATTTTTTTTTATACAACTCAGTTGGTAAACCTGCATACGGTCCACCTGATGGTAAGCGGTTACCGTAGCCATATGGACGCTTGCAACACAAAAAGCATCGCTCACGCGTTACCGACCTTTCCCCCCTCCCCTATGAGCTCTGGCGACCTTACTCACGCGCAGGAACACAACATAAAGTTATTTGGCAGCGGTATTCTGTAAGGTGGAGGTACTTCCCCAGTCGAGCTGCTCTTTGAGTGAATAAACGCTATACTCTACCTCTCTCAAAATATAACTAATATACTAATAATATAAGTTAATATAACATTAATAAACATACTATTAATTAGTGTATTTTAATTGATCGATATAATGTAGTCTGACTTAAATGAGGGCTCACTCAGGATCAGGATCACTCAGGATACAACGCTATTTTTACTTTACGATAAGGTGGCAACCAGTGTTGCCAATGCAAATTTTTAGGCGGCCGTGTACATGAGGTAAAAAAGCCGTGTTTATATGGAAAAAGAACAACGGTGGGCCGTGTCACAGCTTAAAAAAGGTTTTTTTTTAAATTAATGTTATTTCAATGTTATTAACATGAAAACCCTTAAAACGCGGAATTGAATACAGAAGGGCTACACCGATGACGCGATGCACCCATAAATTAATTAAATTTCCGTAGAATTTGTGAAAAGCCGTAGAATCTGCTACGGCCACGGAAGCAGCCGTAGGCCGTGGATTTTGTGTTTTTTTTTTGCCTGAAAACCGTAGAACACGGTAATTGCCGTAGCATTGGCAACACTGGTGGCAACCCACCATATGTCATTTTATTTCGTTTTCCAGTGGGGAATATTCATTTTGCATGCATTTTACCGAGTTTTCCAGCAAAGCTCAGACACCCAAGCATTATTTAGTAATAAAGTGGATGTGAAATTATGAACCTGTCTGTTATTCTGTTACGCTTGATTTTCGACTTTCGCATGATTGAAAGAATTTTAGTTTACATATGTATAAGATAGTAGCATAGTGAATACAATCAATACGAGTTTTTGACACATGATATTAAGTGTGAAATTTAAATCAAGAGTCGTTATAGTTCTTTTTATTTATTCCAAAACTATAAAATAAACGTTAGTTATATTTATTTAGATGTCTGTTGTAATTAGTGAACACCCCGAGCGCTTCCAAGCTTCTGTCGTCTGTGACACGTCCCTGCAACACCAATTTGTATAACACGTTATAATTTTTTAATTAGATAGCTAGCGCGCTGCTGTAATTAACTTACGGCAGAAAGTTGCCATCATGAAAAATAGGAGATTAATGTAAGTGCAGTAAAATTTTTCATAATTTCTGCATTTTTTTTGGGCAGTTTGGTTTCTGTTTTATCTTTAATTTTACAATACCTTAAGAAAGAAATTCAAGTTCATTCAAGATTTCGAGAAGAAGAAGATTCGAGAAATATTCTCAAAATATCTTATCTCAACATTAAGCTATTATTACTACTTATAGAGAAGACTCCGCACATCACAACTATGTTCTGTTAATTTGAGGCCATCCGGCCAAACTTGTTGTTGTAGAACGGTGACCGAAACGCGTAAGCGCCGTGAAAATCACGGTGTTTGCGAGAAAAATACTCCTAAAAGCGTTCTGATAGCGCTACGTGTTTCTACTGTCTGCTTAGACGACTAATTATTGTTTCAGCGCTAAAGACAACTTTAGTTGACTCTAAAAAAATGGGACATAACCTTTGCTTATGATAGCTTCTCTATACGTAGTAATAATAGCTTAATGTATCTCAAAGATGGTTGCGTCATATTTTTCTATCATGTAGTATATTTATATCCCACCAAAAACATTTTCATGTAAAATGTTGCCGCCAAGACATATGGCTCGTACTGTCAAAAAGTTATCAGATCTCATGTAGAGCCAAGCTTATAACTACATGCACTTACTCTATAAGCCCTAACTTCACAACCTCTACACACCGTAGTCAAAATTTGTGGCTTGGCCGTTTCGCTACCGTCACATGGGAGTAAGGTGAAAAATGTGTTCACTGTTCATTGCTTTTTTTGTTATTCAATAGTTCTTGTAGTATTGAAACGGCCAAGCCACAAATTTTGACTACGGTGTGTAGAGTTTGTGAAGTTAGGGCTTATAGAGTAAGTGCATGTAGAGTTATAAGCTTGGCTCTACATGAGATCTGATAACTTTTTGACAGTACGAGCCATATGTCTTGGCGGCAACATTTTACATGAAAATGTTTTTGGTGGGATTTCACTTCTTTTTTTTTTTGTTTGAAATTTCCAAGTTTTATAATTTTTTTGTTGTTTGTGTACTAATACAAGCTTACATACCAAATTTCAGCTTTCTAGGACTTCAGGAAGTACCCTATGAGTTTTGATGATCATCAGTGAGTCAGTGACGAAATCGGGGTTTTTTAGATATCAATAAAATCTAAAGTATAAGAGCTATGTTATTGAAACTTAATATACTTAATAAGTTCACTATTGACATCATGTTCCGAGAATTTTGTTTATCTGGTATAATCCAAACCCAAGTTATGAGGGTTCAAAAAAACGACGAAGCGCTTCGAGAAAAGGTAGGTAGTGCCCTTTCGCTTCGCTTGGCTGTCTTGGCGGGGGGCACTCCCGTGCCCCCAGATACACACTCATATTAGTCAATCAGTAATGGATTCAATTAGGTACCTAATATGATACAAATCTCATGCGATAGGTATTAATATACGTTAATTTAATTATTTCATGTCACATACAAAATTATTTATAACTGCAAATAAAATACAGCACATTTAACATAATAAATGGTATTACCTTACATGAAGTGACCCTTGCATAATTGGTAAGCAATATACCCCATTAAGTACCGCTTATCCGATCAAATTAGGGATAAGGTAACGTTGTAAGGGATTTTTGTTATTGAACGACTACTCGGTCAAACAGATTTTATCCGTAATGAACCAATTTAAATTCCTTTGACGATTTGTTTGACTTGCTCCCCCAAATTAAATAATATTTGCGTACTAAGATGACCGTGTTTTTTTTAAACGCTAACCCCCTTACTCATATAACGTTATTTAACTAATATACTGTTTCAGTCACGTAAATAACGTCACTCTATTGGCATTGTCAAATAATATGACATTATTTACGTAACCATTTAAACAGTATATTAGTTAAATAGCGCTTTATGAGTAAGGGGGTAAATTGATAATTAACTGCTTTTTAACATTTATGTGGTCAAACTACTAATTCCTAATACCTTTAGAGTAGTGATACCGAGCTACTATTCAGTTATTTAATAACAGTACCGACCAATCCACAATCCGAATGTTTAGTGTCCTTGATTTAGCCAATCAGAGTGCATTGGCGGAATAGATTTCAAAGAAAATGAACTTCTTTACGTTAATTGTTCGATGGTTTTGATTGCCTATACTCAAAGCCTGGGGCCCAATTCTCACTTCCCTCGAACTAGCCTTCGAATCGAACTTACGGTTCGAGTCCTATTCGACTGCAAAATTTCGAGGGGCGGAGTCAATTCGAACGATCCCGACCAATCAAAGGCCTAGTTGAGTGGTTTTCCTTCTAAAAATGCCGGCCTCGAAATTGCCGGAATAACGTAACGTGATTAACACACGGATAAAGTTCGAATTCGTACTTTTTTCGATCGACCGATCAATTTCGATTGGCTGAGAATTGGCTCCCTGGAATGAAATTGGTTCATAGTTACTGTAGCTGACTGTATTTCCTATAGTCAGATGAGAGTTATTTCGTGCTTTTTGGTGTGCTTTGAAGGTGGTTTGATTTTTTTGTTAAGTTTTTTTAATGTATGTTTTAGGCGCCGATCCCACAGAGAGAGTTTTAGAGTTCCGAGTTCTGCATTCCGTGTTGACTATTGTGCACAGCAATCAGTCTATAGTTCTAGAGTTCTGCAATATTCGCTACTGATCGCACATCATACACTTTTTTACTTTCAAAGGCCCCACATAGCTTACAGTCAATTCGGAATGCAGAACTCGGAACGCAGAACTCTATTACTCTTCTCTGTGGGATCGGCGCCTCAATTATAAATGTGAGCTTATAAAATTCTATTTTATGTCACCATTATATTTTGCTACATATTTAGTTCTCCGTGAAAAATGTTAAAGGGAGTAGATTTAAATATTTGTAATTATATTTTTTTTCATTTCTAGTTGTAATATATTTCTTTTATTTTTCCTTAATATAAATAAATATATAATGTTTCTAAATCGGTAATTTTTTTAAGAGTGGCTCCACCATTTATCTTTTCTTTATATTTGGTTCAACTTAAAATGTAGTTAATCGATCCTTAGCATATTTTATAATAATAACAAATATAGCATTATAGAATGATGCATGAAAGGACATGAAAGTTCATAAGGAAACTATCAAAGCATTAGGAGACCATAAAACTCTTAAAAGCACCCGGCTATATCCGTCAAAGGTCGATAAATGTCCGAGGCGTCAGAATCGCGTGACCGACACAAATAAACCGAATGGAATGACCCGTACCGAGCTACTTGAAACTACCCTCAAATCGACCCCAATTATTATTGGCCGCCACTTCCATGAATTCGAGGATTTTGCAAATATACCATTACTACATGAATAATAATAATAATAATCACCTCCTCTACATGGATGACCTGAAGCTCTTTGCCCCCAACAAATTGCGACTGATGGAGCTACTGAAGGTAACTGAAACATTCAGTAGCGCCATCAGGATGGAATTTGGTGTGGACAAATGTGCAGTTATGCATGTAAAGCGAGGGGAGATTATGGAATCCGAGGGAATCCAACTCTCGGACTCCATACAACTTAGATCCCTCTCCTCATCCGAAAGCTATAAGTATTTGGGTATGTCGGAAGCGTTAGGCATCAACGTTACTGACATGAAGCAATCGTTGAAGGAGCGCTTCTTTGGTCGCCTGAAGAAGGTATTAATTAGTCTTCTTTCAGGCGGAAACAAGGTACGCGCCTTCAACGGTTGGGTCATGCCGGTTTTGATGTACTCTTTCGGCATACTCAAATGGACTCAGACTGAACTCGACGCCCTGGATAGAAGGGTCCGTACACTGCTGACCGCAAACCGGATGCATCACCCACGCTCATCGGTGATGAGACTGTACATCCCGCGGAAGTGCGGGGGTCGCGGCTTTTTAAATGCTAAGACCCTCCACAACCGCGAGGTGTGCAGTCTCAGGGAATATTTTCTAAAAGCCGAAGTGGGTATGCACCGGGATGTGGTGGCAGTGGACAAGGGACTTACCCCGCTCTCCATGGCTAAAGAGAACTGACGCAAACCTGTGATACTTACCACGGATAACCGCAAGGAGATATGGCAAAACAAGGAGCTTCACGGGCGCTTCTATCGGGCTCTTCATGAGCCCGGTGTAGATTTTTTAGCGTCCGTATCCTGGCTACGTTTTGGTGACCTCTTCGGGGAAACGGAAGGTTTTGTGTGTGCAATTATGGACGAAGTTATCTTGACGAATAACTACCGGAGACATATCATGAAGGACGGGACGGTTGACGTGTGTCGGGCATGCCACCGTCCGGGTGAGTCCATAAGACATATTATCTCTGGTTGTTCTCGTCTGGCTAACGGCGAATACTTGCACAGGCATAACCAAGTAGCCAGGATTATTCACCAGCAACTTGCTTTGAAATATAATCTTGTGGATGCTGAGGTACCGTATTACAAGTATGTGCCCGACCCAGTTCTCGAAAATGACCATGTCACGTTGTACTGGGATCGGTCTATCATTACTGACAGGACTATTGTTGCCAATAAGCCTGATATAGTAGTGATAGACCGATTAGCGCGCCGCGCAATGATAATCGATGTTACCATTCCACATGACGAGAACCTTGTGAAAGCTGAGAAAGAGAAACAAATAAAGTATCTCGACTTAGCACACGAGGTTGTCGACATGTGGAATGTGAGCTCGGCTATCATTGTGCCGATTGTCGTAACGGCCAATGGCCTGATGGCCGAGAGCCTCGACCAACATCTCTCGAGGCTCTCGTTAGGCGGTTGGATCAAGAGCCTGATTCAGAAGGCAGTACTCCTCAATACGGCTCGCATTGTGAGGAGGTTCCTGTCTCTGCAACCCTAACCACCGGTAGCTTGGACCCTGCTCCCGACACCGGCGGAACACTATTTTTTATATTTTTAAATGTTTTTTCTATTTAATGACTTTTATAAAAATATTTAAAAATGTATTTAATATGTCAAGAAAAATAAATAAACGAAATAATAATAATAATTTTTTTATTGCATTAAATAAAAATACAAATACATTATGGCAGACAATTCAACATTAATAATATAGATAGTCACAGTAAAAAAAATAAGCATTGATGCCTAAACTAGGTAAAAACCTGTAATATAGGCACCAATTCTCTTCCAATAAAATTTACACAAGGATAATTTTATGCTCATTGCAGGTATCATCATGCCAAAAAATAAGGAAAAATTTAAAAAATAAATAAATAAATAAAAACTATATTTAAGAAAAAAAATAAGAATTATACATTATAAAATACAGATTTCCAATAGGTAATTAAAGATACCATTAAATTTTGTATAAAATAAAAGTGCGTGCGTGTGCGTGTATGTATTTATGTGTTTGTGTGTGTAAATACGATTGACGATCTTTACTTTAAAACTTGCAAGAGTTCCTCAGTTTGGTCATAGTCCAGTTGTTTTAACCAACCAGTCATGATTTTTTTACACTTGAACAAGTTGAGAGCATAGATATCAGTAAGTTTATTTATATTATTATAGAGGTAGGGACCCAAAAAGCATTGATGTCTTTGGGCAAAAGCAGTACGAAAATGTGTGATAACGAAAACCTTGTCTGAGCGTCGCTTTGTAAGCACGGATCTGTCAAAATCCGCCGACTTGTGTTGGTTAAGAACTGACAACAGAATAAACAGTTGTCTCACCGTAAGAACGTCAAAATGCGTATATAGCTGTCTAGTGGGATATCTATACGGTCGAAAAGAAGCCACTTTTAATAAAACCCTTTGTGCCCTTTCGAGTTTTAGCATATATGATTTACAAGCACCTCCCCAGGTGTCGAACACAGACTAAGTCGGACATATTCTCGCTAACAAAAAACTGTATCTATGAGAGTCGGCCACCTTTCACGCACACATTAGTTGGGTATTCCGCGGGAAACGAGACTCTGTCGCCATTTACACAGAGCCGTTTTATCCGCGTTCGACTAATGTGTGAATGTGTGCATGCCGGCTTGTACGTACAGCGTGGTGGCCGACTCGAGCGACATAATTTTTTGCTAGCGAGAATATATTCGAGTTTTTTTAACATCCTTGCTGTCGAATAATATGCGGTTATTACTTCATTAAACTCTATTGTGTTCGGTGAAAAGTTACGTTCTGTCGGATCTCTAATTAAGACTCGCTTGTTATTTTATATTCATTATACTGTAAGTTACTATAAAATACAGCAATTTGTTTTAAAATATGATGCAGTAGAAAACTGAGCGACATTAATGTTTCAATGAATTTACCGTTCATAGCACTTAATGGCCCCACGTTGGGCGCCACTTACAATACAGTGAGCTGAAAAATGCAGTAGAATTTAAATTGTATTTTATGACGTATGAGTAACTTAGACGATAAGTATAAGTAAATAACTTATCAGTTTAATAATAAGGCATTCTGTGTAAGAAATCCAATGTGGTATCCAAAGACATAAAAAAATCAGGACGGAGCGTTGCCTTATACGAAGTGAAGCACCCCAAGTAAGCCGGGCCATCTCGTAAATAAAAGCCTCACACACATGTATACCATAGTAAGCCGATTGGCTGTCATTTCGCATTGAGACGTCGATAGTGTCAATAAGGCTCAGTATCATTTGTGCCTGCTTGGACCAGTACTGATTTTACTCAACGTAGGAAATATAGTCCTTCACTTTCTTATAAGGCAGTGCTTAGTCCTGATTTTTTATACGTCCATGGTTGTATCTTTCAATAAATTTGAAATATAACGTTCTATTCATCGGTATTCCAATCCAGTTTTAAGGTAATCGCTGCATTATGTAAAATAAGTTGATACGAACAAAAAGTCTGAGGTAGGAGTCGGTCGAACCATTGTTTATTGTGCTATTGTGCTCGCGGCGATTGTGCTTGCCGTAAATATGTATTTTCAATAAAATACATTTAATTCCCTGTTGGCAAAACATTAATGTCTATGTAAAATGAATTGATATATTTTCAGAAACTGTCGATGACAGTTGTAATTTTATGTTTTAACTAGCTTTCACAAGTAGGTAAAATATGTTATTGCGACCCTCTTCTACCCCTTTATTGGGAAAATTGTGTTTATACCTTCCATAGAGAATGTGTTTATATTTGAAACACGTGTGCAAAATTAAAAATTTCTAGACCCTGGGGTTGCGTTTCTCTTTTTATATATTTAATCTAAATAAAATATATTTTACATGCATCAGGTACCTTCCTGATAAAAAACATACTAATAACAAAGAACGTCGCTTCGTCTTGTACCTACAAAATTCAATCATCCATGTATTGTTTTCACAATGTATTCAATTAAGACATTTTTACATAACGAACGAACAACATTTTCAGCACCTGATTTCTTTACCAACACAAAATGAACCACAAAATTTAAATTTCTATTCCATTTATGATAATGTAATATTCACAGAGCATAAAAAAACATAATCAACACAACAAGGTGTTGTTTCTGCAAATAAACTACGGCAATATCTTTGAAAATTAATTAAATCTACAGAGACACCGTGGAGCATCTACGAATTACTTAACTTGTTTGCTCTTTGTTTATATGTGTGAGTCAGGGCTGCCAACTTGATATATTACTCATGAGATTATCTCTTTGGTATGTCATTCATTGTTAAAGTTACTTTATGTTTGGAGACCTTTAACCTGGGGGAAAATGTTAGTGTCTTTATTAAGTTTTTTTATTTCCATTACGATATGTTGTTTTTTTTTATACCACTAAGGTGGCAAACAAGCATACGGCCCGCCTGATGGTAAGCAGTTACCGTAGGCTATGGACGCTTGCCAGGACCAGGGGTATCACTCGCGCGTTGCCAACCCTAAAGAAATCTCTTCACGCCCTTTTTGAAGAACCCCATGCTGTACTCCATTGGGAAAACCACGCGCGGCGGGGAGCTCATTCCACAATCTGAGCGGCCGCGGAAGAAAGCTCCTTTGAGCCCACACAGTTCGAAACAATTCTGGTTTCAATGTGTGAGGATGAACTCCCCGTCGATGGCGGGAGTTGCGATGGTAGAAGGTAGCAGTGGGCAACAAGTCGAACAATTCTTTAGAACACTCTCCTCAGACTGAGGGGCTCTAAACCGCTTGTGAGCTCGGGATCGTCAACAATTCTGTTGGTTGACGCCTGATGGTTCGGATGGAGGGTTCTTCTCGCTGAACCGAGTCTAAAGGCCCAAGCTGGTATCCAGGTGCTCCCGCCCATAGGTGACAGCAGTACTCCATATGAGGCCGGACTTGTGACTTATAAAGTTGTAGCCTTTGCCCCGATGTGAAGTAGTGCCTCGCTCTGTAGAGCTCACAGCTCACAGCTTCCAAGTGACTTCGGAACAAAACGTCGCTAGAAATGTCTAAATTTCTATTATTTAAACTGTACCTATATAAGATGGAAATTTTAAACGGTCAATAAGTTCAAACTACCTTAAGGGTTGAAGCCACACGAATATGGTCTTAGTAGATTATTCCAAACTTTTTGAGTTACTGCGGTATTTCCAAGAATTTGAAAAAAATCGTTTTCACATTTATTTTCCAAACAACATATATGGGAAAAGTTTTTTCGATTTGTGACGTTTGTCCCTTGCGTAACTTGGCCCCATAGAGCCCTTTGAACCTTGTCAGAGACAGGATCGATTCCGTTTTCTCTCTGACTGTTATTTTTTTCGAAACTGTAAATGCCGATAGCATTTACTCAAAAATTTATGAATAATCTCCTAAGACCATATTATACCATATTATCAGTATAGCTTGGATGTAGCTGCCCCTCACTGACCCGTCTAAAAGGGAGAAACTTGACTTATTGACAGATACCAACAGTTCAAACCTCAGGGTCTACAAACTTTATATGACGTAGGCAAGGAAATTTCAAATCCCACCCCCCCTAAAGGAGTAAAAAAGAAGGCAGAGCATCAACTAACGTATAACCGCATAGCTGAAAAGAAAACAATTTGTTTATTTTATTTTAGCACTTTCTATAAATAGATTCATTAAACAGAACTGTGGTAGCCCTAATTGAACATGTGTACGAAGATACCTACACTTGTGGGCGGTTGGCGTTGAACCGGCATGCATGTTTCATGCGATGCAGTTGAATATCAGTTGTTGTGGAAGCGGATACTAGAGATATAGAAAAACTGAATGTGGCATTGACCTCAATGAGTCATGTCAAGGACACGTGGCGATTCCATTTTGCGTTGGCCTTTATTTCCGAGTTCTGACGCATTGTTTGTTCCATATTTAAACATTCAAAGTTGGAAGGAAATATTGACAGCGATGAATGATTGAATTGTTTTATCTTTCTATTTGTTGTTTTTATAGCTATTTTGTTCGTTCTTTTCTGATCTAAAAGTTTACGTTTCATTTTACAGAATACATATCTAGATTGGATAAAATACTACCGCAGATAAAAGTAATATTACCTACTCCAAGCACCAGTATTTTATTTCCGCGTAAAAGCGCCTGGTCCGCCTTTGGGAGATCGGCCCAATTCGTGTTTGGAATTACATAGTTGGTTAGTTTAGTAACATTTTCTTCGGCGATATAAAATTTTAACCCTACTCTTTCACATGTGGTATACTTTATTGCTTTTACCACTGTGTGTTTAATACTGTATTCTAGGTTTTTATATGACGAGAATATAAATAAGGGACCTATCGCAGGCTTATTATAGCGTTTTATATACTTTGAGTTAAAATGAAATGAAATGAATTTATTTTCGAGAATAAGGGTAATACTAATACAAAATAGCGGTGTTAAAAATTAAAGAGTTCCAAACTTACTCTACCGATCTGTGCGGCGTGCAAATATTAAAATTGAATATAAATGTCGTTAATATGATATAGCTTAAATGACATGAAATTAATTAAAACAATGCTAGATGAGATTTATTTAAAATAAAGATAAAAATTAAGCTAAGTAACCATTTTCCAAACTAAATGTCAAATAAGTCTCATGTCAAATTAATATAAAAAAAAAATACATTCGAATTGAGAACCTCCTCCTTTTTTGAAGTCGGTTAAAAACATGGTTTAAAGTAAAACCAGGTTTTAAAATAGCCTCGTCTCTTTTTATTATATAACGTTAGAAAGTGACCGAATGACAGTAAAACCTGCTTACTCTAAACCATGTTTTGTAATAAGGGGGAATGACGAAATTTATGATAGAGATAATTTTGATGATAGAGATAATTTTGATGATTATGTAATTAATCCTGCTTTGTTTATGTTTCTTGTGCTAATTTATACAATCTCTGTACACTTAGGCAAGTATAATCTTACTTACATAATTTGGTGTCTAAGCTATTTGTCAAGTGGGTGTAGTAGGTATGCAGATTAACTTTCACAACTGCTTTTAGATGCAAATTCATTAACACTTGTTGTATAAATACATTAATAACCAAAACTAAACCAAGTACAAGATATTTATATCCCATTAGTGTCTGCCCCGCGGTTTCACCCGTTTTTCTATATATCTTCCCGGGATAATAAGTATCCTATATGATATTACTAGGTATTGTTAAGTCAAGTTTGTCACAACACTAGCTCGACCCTCGCATCAGTGTGTCCCGTCACTAAAAGACTATTAAGAGTTTGACAGATCCAAACAAGATGGTTTCCCGAGTGCGTGGAAAAGTTTTATTGCGATTCTATAAATATTGTTTGGCCTTGTTTTATGTAAATAAGCTGTAATAGTACAATCTATCTTTTAACCAAGTTATATCTAAATACGTAGTCATAAATATCCAAACAATCAATATTAAAAATTTATGAAACTTATAGTTAGCTTTCCCCCGCGGTTTCACCCGCGTTTCCGGGACAAAATGTCCTATGTCCTTCTCCATACCGTAAGCTATCTGCATGCCAAATTTCATGATGATCCGTTGAGTAGTGCAGGCGTGAAGGCATAATAAACAAACAAACAAACTCACTTTCGCATTTAAGTATAATATTAGGATAGTAGGATTTTATCTAGTTATTATTGTCCTTACTTACAATACTAATTATTTTCTCTAGTTATATTTTAGTGCTAAAACTCAGTGTTCAGTAATGGCAGCTATTTTGAGCTGGCAACATTAATTATGTTACGTGCGCTTTTCAACAAGTTTTCTTCATTGTTTCCGATGAATTGTTAACGAGGTTTGTTGTTGTAGAAGCGATTACAAGATTAATCAACTGGTATCTGGTATGCAATAGAATTTGGTTCTGTGCCAAGTTATCGAGTCAATCTAGTTAGATTTGTTGATAGGTTAGGTTAAGTTTGTTATACTATGTATTTTTTTATACTACTTAGGTAGTAAACAAGCATACGGCCCGCCTGATGGTAAGCGGCTACCGCAGCCTATGGACGCTTGCATCACCAGGGGTGTTACTCGCGCGTTGCCGACCCTACAGAAATCTCTATCTATCAGTCATGACGTGATTCTTACTACTTCATTTTGTAAAACGCAACGTGGCTTCATCTGTTAATCTGTTGTTTGTCAATTTGGAAAAGTACGCTGCACGTAACCATTAACAATTTTACACGGGAGTAATAGATGAAAATGCCCCGCACCGCAGCCCAAAATACGCTGCTGCGGCGTCAGCAAATAATCCGCGGTTCCGCCGTAAAATTAACCTTATGCATGTTGTGATGGAGGGATGTAGGAGATGAGATGAGACGACACAAGTTGTAGGTTACTTAAAAAACACTAATTTTACTCTGTTCATTGAATGTTCATTAAACCACAGACATATAATATTTATAAGCATTAAACGCAGTTTCTCATTTTGTTAATTTGTTAACCAAAATGTGTTTCGAAATATGTCATCTCGAAATCTCCACCTGTTAGGTAAGCGTCGGCTCACATCGAGACGTGACGCGATGCGACGCGGCGCAATCTTTATAAAATAACATTAGAACATAGTTTATTTAGTAAACAAAAAGGTACACATTTCAGGGAGAGAATTCGGATACGCCTCGCGGCGGTGCGCGTCTTTTGTCACGAATTCTTTCACTGAAATGTGCACCTATTTGTGTAGTAAATAAAGTTCTATATTCTATTGCTATTTAAGCTTGCCGCGTCGCTTCGCGTCTCCGTGTAAAATGACCCTAAAGGAGGCACTCGTTTTAAAATAGGAGTAACAAAATATTAAAAAGTACCAAAGTAAACTAAGTAGAGTATCTTCCTACGGTTCTCGTCAAACTGGTGCCAAAAGGTCTCATTTTAATATAAGTTGGAAACAAAACCTTGTTACATTGACTTGACGCAATACGATGCGGCTAGTTGAGAAAGTGTTACCAACTCGTGTTGTTTCTCTCAGGGTAAATAATAAAGAAGCTGCGAATTCTATTTGATTTGTTTTTGCTTTGTTCTGAAAGGCCGATACATTGAGGAAGAATTGCATTAATAACATAGTGAGGGTAGTTTTGGAAATCAAGTTAGATAAATAAATATCCTGGGACATTCCTCACACACGGTCATTTGATCCCAAACTAAGCAGAGCTTATACTATGGAAACCAGATAACTGATATAATACATATATTACTTTTTGTTTGTAAATACATACTGAATATACATAATTACACCCAGACTCAGATACTTAATTACATATATACATGTTCATACACACAAATGCATGTCCTGTGTGGGAATCGAACCCACGACCTGCGGCGCGGAGTCAGTCATGCATGTTTGAAGGGCCAGTTGGCGCAGTTGGTTAAGATTTCACCTGTCGCGTCGCAGATCGTAGGTTCGATTCCCACACAAGACATGCGAATGTCCCAGGAAATTTCTTATTTATGTAATACTGTATTTGAATAAATATCTTTAAGAATTATGATGTGTGATAAGTGTTAATTATTGAAAAACCATTCAATTATTATTTTTCATTATTGTTATATTTCATCGGCGAATCTCATGTGATAAATTGAACATTCTATTTAATCAATTAGTTGCCCATACTTTGAGTGAACGATATTATTTGTTACAATTACTGAATGGATTTATGTTTATTGAATCACCTAATGGTTTCATACCAGGTTATTCAGCCAATGAAAACATACTAAGGAAACTATGCTGTATCAAATAGGAATTTTCTTCCGCGGACGCTCGGACTGTGGAATGAGCTTCTCGCCGTAGTTTTCCCAATGGAGTACAGCATGGGGTTCTTCAAAAAGGGTGTGAAGAGAGGGGATTTCTTCAGGGTCGGCAACGCGCGAGTGATACCATATTTTAAGCGTCCATAGGCTACGGTATCTGCTTACCACCAGGCGTGCCGTATGCTTGTTTGACACCATAGAGGTATAAAAAACAAATTGATTTATCTGGAAACCATACGATTGGCACTCGACTTACCTGACTTGATGGTACAAGATCAGAGCGGCATTTATGTGCTCGATACCGAAATGATTCCGCAACGCCGTCACCTACTCACTTGTTGGCAATTTGGAATACATTTGGGCGGAAAACCAATATCACATGAATATTTCTCTCTGACGCCAAAGATCATTTTGTTGCAACAATTTCGCACTTTTGCTGAAATATGCTTGCCGTTCCACTACAGTGACACTGCGTGCAGCGCCAATCACAAAAAACTCACACACATGTAGGTATCAGTAGTAGGTACTGTACCCATGTAAAAATTTGTACCTATATAGGTAATATATTGATAACAAATTTTTGTCTAACATATGTTCATTTCAGCCTTTCATATTCTCTATCTATACGAGTGGCTTGTCTCTTCTTCTCAGTGTGTATTCCGAACGTTCATAAGTGCCTTAGCAGGGCCTAAATTGAATAAATAACTTTTTTATTTTGATTTCGTAAACACATTATACATAATACAATAGGCAACAGTGCACGCTTTTCACACAAGAAGATACGTAGGTTAATGTATTCTAAACCTGTGCATTGTAAGCCAACCGACGCAATTCAGTTTCACTCCACTTTGCGTTCAATCCAGCAAACAATTCGTTAGTTTTAAAGGGTTTATTTGTTTGGATTTTGGTCGGAATTGAGTACGTTGCTGGAGTTTAGTTCATGCTCCCACAGTTAAGGTCAACATGGCACAGTTTTGTTGTTATTTTGTGCTTGAATATATTTTAAGGCGCGGACTGACTACGATTTTGACAGGACTCGTTCTTCACTGGAATAGGGTTGAAAATGGTAAATCATAAATGTATCGACTCTATGAAATGGACTGTTATTTACGGGTTTTCTTTAGATTATACAGAATATACGCATTAAATTGAATAAGTGTCCGGTTAACATTCTAATATAATTCTGTATCTTATATATTCTTAAAAATAAAATTGTTGTCATCGCTGAAAATACGGAGAATTTCGACGCGAAAGATTTTTTTAGACGTAACTTAGGATTTTTTTATTGGGAATATCAAAGCACTTTTTAATATTCTATTCGGTTAACATTTTTCTCAAAACCCTCTTCTATCTACAGTATTTTTGTGTGTTAGGTATTTCATTGCGTTACGTCATACTCGACTCTCAAAGAAACCCATTTTTGAGATTTGAGCTTAGACCCGGCCTTAAATGCAAAATCTCTCGTGACAATTACCAACACGCCACGAAAGCTTTGTTGAACTGTGACGTATCAAATCAAATCAAAATGTCAGTTATTCAGCTTAGGCACTTTTTTTTTTTTTTTTTTTTTATACCACTTAGGTGGCAAACAAGCATACGGCCTGCCTGATGGTAAGCAGTTACCGTAGCCTATGGACGCTTGCAACACCAGGGGTATCACTCGCGCGTTGCCGACCCTGAAGAAACCTCTTCACACCCTTTTTGAAGAACCCCATGCTGTACTCCATTGGGAAAACCACGGCAGGGAGCTCATTCCACAGTCCGAGCGTCCGCGGAAGAAAACTCCTTTTAGCCCGCACAGTTCGAAACAATTCTGGTTTCAATGTGTGTCGATGGACTCCCTGTCGATGGCGAGAGTTGCGATGGTGAAAGGTAGCCGTGGGCATCATGTCGAATAATTCCTTAGAACACTCTCCGTTGTACAAGCGGTAGAACACACATAACGAGGCAAAGTCTCTCCTCAGACTGAGTGGCTCTAAACCGCTTGTGAGCTCGGGATCGTCAACAATTCTGATGGCACGTCGCTGAACCGAGTCTAAAGGCCCAAGCTGGTACTCAGGAGCTCCCGCCCATAGATGACAGCAGTACTCCATATGAGGCCGGACCTGCGACTTATAAAGTTGCAGCCTTTGCCCCGATGTGAAGTACTGCCTCGCTCTGTTGAGCACTCCAAGCTTTTTGGATGCCAGCTTAACCTTTTCCTCCAAATGACTTCGGAACATAACGTCGCTGGAGATGTCAACGCCAAGAATCCCGATGCTTTGACTGATGTTCAAGGAAGTGTTCTGGAATTTTGGAGCCACAGACCATGGGGTTTTCTTAGCGGTGAACGCGCAGGCTTGAGTCTTGGTGGGGTTGAAATGGACTAGGTTTAGTCGACCCCAATCGGAGACACTAGTTAGTGTACTCTCGATTTCAGACACCAGCCGTTCGCGGCTTTCCTCCACCTCGGAACGAGGGATATTTGCACGGCCCGTGTATTTAGCGTCCCCTGTACTGTCGTCCGCATAGCAATGAATGCCGTCAATAGACAGCATATCATTGATATGCAGAAGGAACAGTGTAGGGGACAGCACAGAACCTTGCGGGACGCCGGCATTTATGTCCATGCTATCGGAGCAGCTACCATCGACGACGGCTCTAATGCATCTGCTGGACAAAAAGCTGGCGACCCATTTGCATAATCCCTCGGGAAGCCCGTATGCTGGTAGCTTCGTGAGAAGACCCCTGTGCCAGACCCGATCGAACGCCTTCGCCACATCTAGGCTCACTGCCAAAGCCTCACCTTGACTCTCGATGGCGAGTGACCAACGGTGCGTGAGATACACAAGGAGGTCACCAGCTGAGCGACTATGGCGGAAGCCATATTGTCGGTCGCTCAACAACTCGTGATCCTCCAGGTATCTCAAAAGCTGCGTGTTGATCACACGCTCCATGACTTTGGAGAGAAGGGAGGTGATAGCGATAGGCCTGTAATTCGTCGGGTCTGATCTGTCGCCCTTTTTGGGCACTGGGTGCACGTGGGCAGTCTTCCACGAAGACGGTACTTCCTGTTTGGTGTAGGAAAGTGCGAAAAGACGCGTTAATACTGGACACAATTCAGGAGCACACTGCTTCAGCACCACTGCCGGTATGCCGTCTGGCCCACTCGACTTATGGATGTCCAGAGAAAGTAATTCCCGTCGGACCTCACGTTGGGTTATGCTTATCTCCGGCATGGAGCTGGCACACTGCGGGATGGTAGGCGGTGCGGCGCCCCCATCATCCAAAGTCGAGTTCGAGGCAAAGAGAGAGCCTAAAACATCAGCTTTCTCCTTAGCACTATGGGCCAAGTTTCCGTCCGGCTTACGTAGTGGTGGCAAGGTCGACTGGCAAAAGTTCCCCTCAGCAGCTTTGGCAGAGACCAAAAAGCACGACTTCCAGAGGGAAGGCTAGTCAGCCTCTCACCAAACCTGCCGACGAAATCGAACTTAGCCCTGGCAATCATTCGCTTACTGGATCTCGAGGCAGCGTTAAATTTGCGTTTCGCATCTGAGATGTTAGTATCCTGATTAGTTCGGGCCGTGGTCCAAGCCTCATACAAAGTCTGCTTATTTTGTCTAGCATCTTTGCAGGGCCGATTAAACCACGGTCGTTTCTTCATCCTTGCAGCCACTAGCGGGTTTGGGATATAACATTCCATTCCCGCCAGTATCGCCTCAGCGACGGCAGCTGCACAGGTGTCAGGATTATCTGATGCGAAGCAAAGCTGCCTCCACGGGTACGATGCGTAGAATTCACGCAATCCATCCCAGTCTGCTGACTTATAGTGCCACACGCGACGACGCCCGGGTGACCGAAGCGAAACGGGCCGCGCACAAGGCACCTGCGACCGGACGAGACAGTGGTCCGATGAGCCGAGTGGCGCATCCACTGTCACTACATAGCTGTCCGGTCGCGTAGTCAGCAGAAGGTCCAGTAAGGAGCTTGTATGGCTCTCAATATCTGGGATTCTCGTAGGAGAAAGAACCAGTTGCGAGAAGCCATAGGCCAGGGCAAAGTCGTGAGCAGTCTTCCCCGCGAAGTCGGTGATCCGGGAACCAAGCCACTCAACGTGGTGAGCGTTAAAGTCTCCTAGAACCACCAACTCCGCAGAAGGATACTGCTCGAGTACTATGCCAGTCGTCAATTGCAGGTGCTCAAATAACCGAATCGTGTCCACGTCACCGCTGTGGGACCTGTAAAGGCACGCGTAAATTCGGGTGTGACCGCCGTGGTCTACGCGCGCCCACAAAACTGACAGGTCCCGGTCTTCAAGGCCATGAAGACGTCGACAGCAAATATCCTCCCTGACGTACATACATACCCCGGCACGGCGCACAAAGTTGTGCTCCAACTTGTAACCGGGGTAGTGTAGATACGATGTATCATCAGGGCAGGATATTTGCGTCTCTGTAAGGAATAACAGGGTCGGCTGTGCAGTCTCAAGGTGATGGTGGACTGCATTGATGTTGGAGTGAAGTCCCCTGATGTTGCTGAAGTCAACAGAAAATGTGGACGGGGTTGCCGCTGATAAACGTTTGTTCCTTCTTTTTTTGGCCATTTTAAAAGTGAGTTGAAGAGGTGGTTGACAGAAGTTTCTGTGTGGGCAGCGGAAGGGACAAAGCGCGGTATAATTTCACCAGAGTATTGCACAGGTGATGTGGTTTGCTGTTGCGGCAGCCGGAAGGGCCCCCGGTCCCCCCCTGACACATTTGGCCGAGTCCACTCCGGTTTCCTTCTCCGGCACGACCAAATGCACCAGGGATTATGCGCTAGGCGGCGGGCCAGCCTCCCAGGGCGGAGATTAAGTGATCCCTGGGTTCGGGACCCCTACAACCTGCGGGCGGCCAGCGGGCAGCCGTTTCACCGGGTCTCCCTGACCGCCGCAACAACACGCCACGCCTGCACAGTCCTACGGCAGTTCTACACCGCTGGTCCCCACACACTGCCAGCACAGCGCCTCCTCATGGAGCTCTGGCGACCTTACTCACCGCAGGAACACAACACCACATTAGAGTGATGTTATTTGGCTGCGATCTTCTGTAAGGTGGAGGTACTTCCCCAGTTGGACTGCTCCGAATTTCGAACGGGAGATTAAGCCCGTTTGCCCTACCTCTCTTGCACTTTTAAATGTTACGGTTGAATTTACCACCGTTTACCACTGTGCTTATACTGAGAATACTCCGGCAAGAAACTCAGCAAAGCACATACTTACGATAGATTGGTGACATGTTGACCAGAATTCATTAAATTACTGACTAACTTATTAAATAACTAAATAAACCTTACTCGTGAGTTACTGTTGATGATATTGCATGAGCAATAGCACTAGGGCGCTTTTATAGACCGTAATTTTTATTTAGATTTACAAACAAGGGGTTTTGGTTGATCGTTTAATATCTTTATATATGTAATGAGCAATATTTGTATGCATGTTTTGAAATCTCGAAAACGGCTCTGGCGATTTTGATGTTTGCTATTTGGGGGTTGTTGGGGGTGAAAAATAGATGTAGGATTTGGGGAAAACGAAAAGAGAGCAAAGCTCGGACACCCAGGTACAGCTATAAGATCGGTAATTTCATTGTACATTAGCGATAGTCCAGTGGTAGCCGTACGCCAAAGCGTACGAATTCCGTCTCATAGGTCGTGGATTCGATCCCCGATCCGGTCGAATATTTTTGTATTGTTTACAAACACGCAAAGCTCGATCACCGTGTACTTTATAATTATAGAGGCAAAACTTTGCGTGTGTGTATGTATCAGCTCTAGATAGACCCTGGATAACACATAGGTTACTTTTATCCCGGGAAAATATAACATCAGGAAAGCGGCAAGCCAGGGCATATAGTCAGTAGGTATAATTATACCATAGAGAACTTATACAGGAGTATATTTCCGGAAATGATATTGAGAAGTACTTGAAGGTACAGTATTACCCAATTGATATGGCGCGGTCGTGAATCTTCGTTCGCACAGAAAAGAAAGTATGGCCCCGAAGATTAACGAAAGAATGCTTAAAACTTACAATCCACCTTAGATCACTACTATAAGGTTCATAATACACTACAGCTGTTAGTTCCGTCTCACTCGCAAGTCACGCCCCTCCGCACGGCGCGCCCTAACATGGCGGCAGCTGCCGACCAATAGCGGTTTCCCGCGCTTTGAAAATGTATCTTCTGCGCAAGTAAGCCATATCAGTTGGGTACTACTCTACCTACTATATGTAGTTCTTTAAATTTCACTAGAATACACGTTATATTCGATTTTTTTTCATCTCTGAATAGACTCGTTAGGCATAATGGAGACTCGTCAAGCTATCTGCAGTTAAAATGAAGAGAAACTTAAATAAAATCGTTTCAATCCTAACTAATATTATAAATGCGCAAGTGAGTTTTTTTGTTTGTTATACCTTCACGCCTCAACTATTCAACGGATCATCATGAAATTTGGCATGCAGATAGCCTATGGTATGGAGAAGGACATAGGTCTCTTTTTATCCCGGGAATACGGGTGAAACCGCGGGAGACAGCTAGATTTTATTATACAAGTAAGTCGGCAAACAAGCTTACTGCCCGCCTGATGGTAAGCGGTTACTGTAGCCCTATGGACGCTTGCAACACACGAAGCATGTTGCCGACTCTTCCTCCACCTCGATGAGCTCTGGCGACTCTACTCACGCGCTTGAACACAGTATTAAGTTATTTGGCTGCGGTATTCTGTAAGGTGGTTCCCCAGTCCCGCTATGCTCTACCTCTCTTGAATGAACGTTAAAGTTCACCCACAGACTCATCTCAATCTTTTTGATATTTGAGTAAGGCGATGTCGTAGTGAAACCATATGAAGATGCCCAGGAGAAGACTTTCCAAAAAGTTACGTCTGAAAAAGCATACAATGTCAGGAGGCAGAAATTATTTTATATAGAAAATAGAGGTATACACTGTAGAGTCTTCACAACAGTCTGGCACCCAAAATCTTTCGATTTCGTTTTGGTGAAAAACATGGCGGACGTTCGGTCAAAAAGTTCAATTATGGGCATTGGCTATATTTGTTTCCAAATGTCGAAATTTACATCAATGTCGAGAATCGGAGCCCAATATTTTAACATCCTGGTGCCGATAGTATAAAAATAAAATACTGATGAACGCCATCGTACTCAAACGAGTAGCAGTGTAGTGCAGGAAATATCACAGACAGATATAAAAGATCAAGCTTGAATGATTAATAATAGGGATGTTGCCTGGGTAAAAATATAATAATTCTAATTAGTCCGTCAGTTAGATTATCAAAAAATATTAGACACCTATTTTTTGCTTTTCCA
Source organism: Polyploca ridens (assembly GCA_951394255.1). Classification (NCBI taxonomy): domain Eukaryota; kingdom Metazoa; phylum Arthropoda; class Insecta; order Lepidoptera; family Drepanidae; genus Polyploca; species Polyploca ridens. The sequence continues at coordinate 10,361,201 of OX596261.1, forward strand.
AATGACGAAGATAAAGCGCTACTGTGACGTCACTTGTTACTAAAAAGTGTACCACACCGTGACGTCATGCGTAACTTCAACACACGATATCTTCGTATTTTTTTTTCAGGAAAGTAGCCTATTGAGATCGACACTGGTGATAGAACCATAAAATCTGAAGGGTTACTTCTACTCTTAGAATAGGAAAGGATTTTTCGAATTTCAACCCCTGAGAAAGTAAAATAACGGGTGAAAGCTACGGGGATTAGGCTAAACCTATTAGGTCAAGAGTGTCTGAAATGGGCCTTAAATTACCCTTATTCAGTTAATGAAACAAAGTGAATGCTATATGTGTAGATTAAGGAGCTTTAATGTGACTTTTTCGAGCTTCGAAAACATTAAAAGGACGGAACGAGATTAGTAAAATTCATATCTGGCGCTTTTATTATCATTCCCTTTTCCTTAATGTGTGAAAATTTCGAGTGATGAAATAATAAATGATTACTATTTTTACTATTTTACATATCACTAGCTTCTGCTCGCGGCTTCGCCTACAGGAAACAAATGACATATTTTTCTACAACAATAAAACAAAACAAAACAACTTTATCCCGCTACGAGAGTGGAATTATTAAAAACGCTGAGATATACATTAATTTTCAATCTTCAGCCGAAACACAAAATTTTAAGATTCTAACTTCGAAACTGAAGGACTTTCATACAAACTTTCATCCCGTATTTTACCCCCTTAGGGGTGGAATTTCGAAAAACCCTTTCTTAGTGGATACCTAAGTACTCTTTACAAAGAATATACCCTCTAAATGTCATGTCTCTAGAACCAGTGGTTTAGACTGTGCGTTGATATATCATTCAATCAGTCAGTCAGTCAGGACTTTAAATTTTATATACAATATACTTAGATAACTGAAGTAGAATAAACAAACAATATGATTGCAAGTATTGTTAGTCTATCATTAAGTATCCATTTTTTTTAAACACGATACTCTAGACCAACAACAACAGACCTATGAAATTGCCGTTCTGCAGTACTGACCATTTCAAATCAAAATAATTATTTTTTGGCTAAGAATTCTAATTTCAAATTAATATTATTTTAAAAACATGGAATTCTTTTTCCAAAAGTAGTCATTTGTTTATTGATTAGTGTTACATTTTCATCGCATTTCAATCTTTTTCGTCATCATGGATACGTTAAAAATTCGAATAATTATGGAATATGAGTACCGTCGTGGCAGCAACGCGGCACAAGCGGCACGCAACATCAACGACGTTTACGGAGCTAACACTACAAACCAACGCACCACCTGTTATTGGTTTGCTCGCTTCCATTCTGGGAATTTCGACCTGAAAAATGAACCTCGCGGTCGTCCGAAGACTTTGGTCGACAATGACGAATTAAAGGCGATTGTGGAAGCTGATGATACACAATCGACGGCTGAATTAGCAGCAGCTTTCGACGATAGCGTCAAAACAATATTGGTCCATTTGCGTCAAATTGGCAAGGTAAAAAAGCTTGACAAATGGGTGCCCCACGAACTCAATGATCGCCAGCGCGAAGTACGCGTCGAAACGTGCCTTGCACTGCTCAACAGACACACAAATGAAGGAATTTTGAACCGCATTGTTACCTGCGATGAAAAATGGATTCTGTTTGATAACCGCAAGCGCTCAGCAAGTTGGTTGGATCCTGGATCAGCACCTAAACAATGCCCTAAACGAAAACTTACCCCTAGAAAAAGTTGCAAGAACTGGGGTTGGAAGTTCTCCGTCATCCGCCCTACTCACCAGACCTTGCGCCTACAGACTACTACTTTTTCCAGAATTTGGATAACTTCTTGGCGGGAAAAAAATTTAATACCCGAGAGGCAGTACAAAATGCCTTTGAAGAATTTGTTGCCTCCCGTCCAGCTGATTTCTATAAGAAGGGCATCAATAAACTGCCACTGCGTTGGCAAAGATGCATTGATTGCATGGGTGATTACTTCGATTAATACAAATAAAAAATACATGGAAAAGAAATCGTTTAAATTTTTTATACAAACGGGCAATGTCATAGGTAAAGACCATATATCAAGCTCTACCAGAAACATTCTGGGTCCCCTGCAGTTTCATCTGCGTTTTCAGGAAAGTAGCCGAATAGTTTCCATACGATAGACTATGTACGCGCCATGTTTCATCGCAATCGGTTCATAGGTTAAGATGTGAAAAGGTAACAAACAGACAGCTACTTTCTCATCTTTCTCAGCTTTCATTTATCAAGAGAGGTAGAGCGTACAAAGAGCAGCTCGACTGGGGAAGTACCTCCACCTCCAAAATACCGCAGCCAAATAACTTTATGTTGTGTAAAGTTGTGTTCCTGCGCTTGAGTAAGGTCGCCAGAGCTCATAGGGTAGGGGGGAAAGGTCGGTAACGCGTGAGCGATGCTTCGTGTGTTGCAAGCGTCCATATGGCTTCGGTAACCGCTTACCATCAGGCGGGCCCTATGCTTTATACCGACTTAGTAGTATAAAAATATACCTATAACAGTAGTGAGATAAGAAATTGAGGGTGAAAAGGTACAGAAGTATACAACAGCCTGGGGCCCAATTCTCTCGTATTTAAAAATATATTTCTTATTCAAAAAACATGACGTTATTCAGCACCAAAGCGATAAAACAATTTCCAATCGACTTGTCTGAGCCAGTACGATAAATGTTTGAAAAGAAAATATTGTAATGCAAATACAAAGATTCCTTTCAATTTACTTACGGAACGGAAGGTCGACGTTTTTCCCTGTACGATGTAAGGACACTCTTCAGACCATTGGTGATTTTACGCAAATGCCTAATGGTTGCTTGTTTTATGATAGTACTAGCTGTCCCCCGCGGTTTCACCCGCGTTCCCAAAATAAAAAGCCTATGTCCTTTGCCATACCATAGGCTACCTGCATGCCAAATTTCATGATGATCCGTTGAGTAGTTGAGGCGTGAAGGCGTAACAAACAAACTCACTTTCGCATTTATAATATTAGTTAGGACTAGTTGCACCCTGCGGTTTCATCCGCGTAACCAAGGGAGATTTTCTCGTGATAAAAAGTCCAGAATATACTCTATCAGCGTGCCAAATTTCATTAAAATCCATTGAGAAGTTTTTGAGATGAAAGACTAACAAACATATAAACTTTCGCGTTTATAATATTAGTAAGGATTAGGGTGTTTAATACTAATTCAGTACCAATACCTGTAATTTTCATTTCAACTATGTAACTTCATAAAAACAAGCTAATTTGCGTGTATTTATTGGAATGGTTATAGCAGAAATTTATATTTGTCTCAGCTCTATTATCTAAGAATTATTACCCCACCACCATGATATGGTTTCCTCACGATGTTATATCTTCATTAAAAGCGCAATGTTATTGTAGGATTCTAAACCATAACCCATAGGAATAGATATACCTAGAATGAGCGTGGCCATACTACAAGACTATATAAAACAGGTCAACTTTTTTAGGTTGTACATTTGCCTCTACGGCTGTTCTAACGACGGTCTGCGTCATGCTGCTTGTCATAGTGACGTTTATAGTGATACCAGTTCTGAACTATTCCAATTAAAATCGGGAGAAATTTAAATATCGAACATAGTTTTGCATTTTCATTTAATTTGGCCCCTAACAGTTAGGGGCAATTTTTTTCGACGCGTGTATAATAGTTACGTCGCTCAATCAGGATATATCTTTGTCAAAGCACATTAATCTAACTTAACCTTTCACCAGCCGGCATCAATTCCAATCAAAAATATAAGTTGAGTGTAAATATTTCTTGTTTTTAGCTATGGTATAAAGATCCATCTGTAAATACAGAAGCATAACTGAGTATCCCAATAAAAAAACGGAAGCGAAAAGAAAAACAGTTTATCGCCTGGATATCGTCATAAAATTGACAAAGGGCGATGAGCTCAGAAAAAATCCCGCGCAAATAATGAATGCGAAGCCATTTGACAGCCGTTATGATGGCTTCAGTGTTATTTATACTGAATTTATATCGGCAGATGAGTCTATGTGTAAATAAAAGAGCAAGTCACAGCCGGCCGGTGAATTTAGCCGTATTATAAATGGCTTTAATTGAACAATGTACCTACTTGTATGGGAACCTAACTAACGAAATATAGCCGTCATCGATACTGGCCACTTTAATACAGAAAAGTGAAAAACGCCTTTTAAGATTAAAAAGTACCAACTTTTTAAATCCACTTTATAGCGCATCTTTTTTTCGTAAAGATCTTGCCAGTGTTTGTAATAAACTTAAAAAAACCTCCAACGTATTTTAAGTGTTTCATTTTAAGAATAATAAATTATTTGAATACGTTTTGAAATAATTAGTAACTATAGGTTGCTATTTTTATATAAAAAAGACGAATGAAACTTATAAAAACTATTACAATATGCAAGTGCTTTGGTAAAAATACAAATATTTTCCGACAAGTTTCAAAGAAAACTATCTAAAAGTCCTTTCAGGCGTTCCCATTACACGCATGCTAGCGTATTCCCACAGGGATTTAAAGTGCACTCTGCAAACAACATTACTGAATATGTTTGGACCTTATATCTCTTGCAGTTAGGTGCAAATATGTCCAACTACGTTTATTGTTCAAAATGGATTTTGTATTGTAGTCTCATTAGAATTTATATTTGAAAAGCGAAGTTCTAATTTTAAATAAAATGTGTAAAGGAGGTTGAATGCACGCTAGAGTTGAAATTGCAGTTTGTTTTAGGTAGATGAATATTAGCGAAAGACATGCAGCTATTGACATGGCATGTTACCAAGGTTCTTACTAAAGATTATAGTTTGTATAGTATGAACTGCCTGATTTTTTTACCTGATTATGAAAAGACCTTACCTTAGTCGGAGCATATTTTTCATAAACAATCTAGAAGATTGTGTACCGAGAACTAAACTAACCTAAAGCGATAAAAATCTGACCTAGATAGTTACAACTATTCTTATATAAGTAAGTTGTGAATCTTCGTAAAAGTTGACAAACAAACGGCAAGTATTGCATACTTAGAAGTTACGTGAAGTTACTCAGTAGAGTCACCGGTGTATTATTCCGGCAGTTGGTGTGAACGCCAATTTTGCCTTCCAGGCTTTCTTCTTCTTATTTTTAAGTTTGGCAACCAAGCCCAAACCAGGGCTCATTTCTGCCAGTGTCGAGTTATATTATAGTTTCCAGTCACAATAAATCCCTTTCACATAAAGTCCTCAGTCAGTCACCGTCCATAAAAGTCATGTTTTACTACAATGGTGGTCATTGTACTAAAACTCTTCACGGACTTTTTGAGACAACTTGAAAAGTAACGATACACATAATTCATTTCATTTCACTTCACAGGTGCACATGGATGATCTTTATTAGGTAAAATACCACCGAAAATACACAATAAAACTCAAAATACACGAATTTATGAAAATAAAAACGAAAATGCTACGTCACTCTGCAAGTTCCCGCCAAAAAGCCCTTCCAGGCTTTATAAAGGTTGACAACCTAGTTAGGGTTGCCAGGTGTCCGGCTGTGAAATACAAAAATATCAAGGTAAACTAACATACACGATTTTTATAATCTCACTTGGAAAGGCAGACACTTTAAAATGCATTCATTGTTCTCTTAACTGAATTCCGCAAAAAATATCTTGAAGAAAGTTAGCTATTTTTACGAAAGAAATGAAAAATGCCCCTTATTACACGGGATAGTGGGGCCCGGGACACGGCTCGTACAACTGGCTCCAAATTATTTAATCCAGATGCCACCGGGATCGTTGGCATGGAACAGGAAAATGCATAGATATAAATAAGAAGTACCTATCTATCTGACTGAAGGTGTCATTTTTATTAGAGAAAACATAATTATTTATTGAATTCGGAACTAGATTTTGAAGCTTCTATTTTTTTTTTGGAGTCAATTTCATTTTTTGGGATTTTTATAAGACAGAGAGTTCTGGAGTTCCGCATTCACTATTGTGCACATAGTCAGCAGTCTAGAGTTCTGCAATATTCGCTACCGATCAAACGTCATACACTTATTTTGCTTTTAATGGCGCCGCATAGATTACAATGAACGCGAAACGCAGAATTCTAGAACTCTATTTGTGGGATCGGCACCTTAGGCTTTGTGTGTCTAAGCCTTATTAGCGTATACAATTTCCAACCTATGAGTAAACGCTTTAAAGATATAAATTAAACTAACTAATACGAAGATAGCCACAAACTTTTAAATCTAGAACAATAGCTTTTTAAAAACCAAAATTATTATATATGGATCCAAAGCCTTTTTTTAAATCTTCTATCTATTATTTCCTTACCCAAGTAAACATCAACATGTTCACTATTTATTTCAATCAGAACCAACACTATCTGATACTAAAGATCTCACATTTACTATCAAACTGCTAGTTCGTGAGTTGATTCATTCATGAGATTTGTAACAGAAAATGTTACAAATATACCTAAGTAGTCTATGGTTAGGCACGGAGACGGCGCCAATCTTTATTTCTTTAGGTTTTGGTCTGATACTTAATAGCGAAGTATATTTTTTTATCTCAGGCCTTTGTTTCTAGGTTTTACTTTATTTCTCTTCCTTCCTTTACTTTTCCTTCCGTTGCTTTTATTTTTTTTAATATTTCTGCTGAATAGAAACACAAAATTAGGTTTTCTTTATTATTAGGTACCTACATTTTGCTATTAGCATATAGTTTCAATTTAATCCAAATAATATTTTAAGTACATAAAAGCATTAATACTGGTATTGATTCAAAAAAAGGCACAAATAGTGTATTCACCTAGTTTCACACAGTAACAAAAATAAATTATTCAAAAACTAGGCTTCAAAACATGTACCTGAGTCATCAAAGGTAAAAAAAAAGCTACGAGGTTAACGTACCATAGACACTTTATACAGGTTGAAACTTTTTTATGACGTCATTGAGGGAAATATAATTTTCAACGGTGTGTGGTCAAAGCGCGAGCGAGCCCGTCCAGGTGGCGGTGGTGGCACCTCATTACGTGCTCACGCCTCCGCATACCCTGGGGTGGTGTGGTGTGGTGTAGGGGGTGGCATGGTGGGTGACGTCACACCGTGTCGCATTGCCGTGTTGCTGTCCCGTCCGCGCCGGCTCGCCACGTGTGTGCACGGTAAATAGCCGAATTGAACTTTTACATGTAGGCTTTAGGGGTTCAATGTTACAAATATATATTTGGTATTGATATTTAATTTTGTGGAAGGTAGGTAGGTATTTTAATTAACATTAATTTAATTATAAATTATTAAATTATACAATAATCTCTTATTCACTTTCAAGGTAAATCCTTGCGGTAAAATTAGAAGAATTATAATATTTTTTGTTAGGCGCCGATTCCACAGAGAGAGAGTTCTAGAGTTCTGCGTTCCGCATTCACTATTGTGCACAACAAGCAGTCTAGAGTTCTGCAATATTCGCTACCAATCACACGTCATACCATTGATTTATTACACATTTTTTTTTACTGTTAAAGGCGGCTCATAGATTGCAGTGAACGCAAAATGCAGAACTCTTAACGCAGAACTCTACAAATCTATCTGCGGGATCGGCGGCATACGACTCCGTTCCCTGCAGAAATCTCTTCCCACCTTGACGAACCCTGTAAAATTAACCTTGATACGTGCTGTTCTCCCTTCGATGCTCATTCCACAACCTGAACCCCCAGCATACATTTTAAATTATTTATCCTAAACTTATGACAATATTACCTAAGGTAATATTGTCATAAGTTTAAACTTAAATAACTAAAAATGTTTGCTAGGCGTATTATAGAAATAATATGCATTAAATAAAAATTTAATTTATAACAATAAAAAATAGCTTCAACGGTTCGTAAACGAAATTTCATAATTAAACTGAAATAACACTTACACTGTAATTAATCTCGCTTTTGGGATTTGTTTGCGTAGTCAATATACGAATCAAAAATGTATCAGGGAATATTCAAACCATCTCCAACAACGAATGATATAAGAGCAATCAAATTTTAATGTGATATCAACAGGTAGCCAGTGAATTGTTTGCAGAAAGCACGTGCTAAACATACTAATAAATGTTATTTTAAAGACCTAAGATGGCAATATGCTCGGACTGAAACGAAAAAGAAAAGATATGGTATTAATTTACCGTGTGAGTCGTGTGACTACAAAACTACGTCTAGCTTACGCACCATAACATGCACAGCTGTGAACATACGAGTCTACTAACACAATAGCGTCATTATGGCGTCATAATGGAGTCATTATGGAGTCATTAAGGCGTCATAATGGAGTCATTATGGAGTCATTAAGGCGTCATAATGGAGTCATTATGACGCTAGCATTAGTAGACTACCAAAACTGTAAAATGTCACAATTTTGACACCACTGAAAGTTCATTGGAACACAATTGTAATAGCGGACTTGGGCCCCTGTACCTAAGATAATTCTGATACAGTCTTGCTTTCCTAAAGGATAAACTTATTAGTTGAATTCACTTTTCGATTTTCTAACGTTTCATACACTAACATATTTTTGTAGGCGTTTGCAGGAAACATCGTTCCTCATCCAGTCGTGTCCAATATTTATGAAAGATATAAATTTTATTACGTACATTCCGCGATGCAGCCGGAGTAACCACGTTCAGCCGTTTTCCACCCGCACCCCGGACATAATATCCTCCACAAAGTAAAATATTACTGCCGTAACTTGTGATATTACCCAATTTGAAGAATTCAAGAAGTCTTTCAACACGCATTTGTAACAGGAAAGTTTACACTTTTTTATTCGTAGAGTTTTCCCTGTTTGAAACATTCTCTTTTTTGCTCTTAATTATTTTTACTTTGAGATTATTACCTCTTTCACCCATGACTGCCCAAAAAAGGAGTGTACTGTTTTCAGGGTTCACGTATGTATGTGAGTTTCTTTTTCCACCATAACTTTTCAATGCCTGAACAAATTTGGATGTATGGGATTTCGTTAGAATCCTTACATCGTCCCGAGTGACACTGGCTATAATTTTGTTTCTTTTTAGTCTGTTTTTAGCCAGGGCAGTCGTATTTTTTTTTAATTATTGTCATATAAGTATGTAACTATTATATTTTCTTATTTTTAAATAAATATAGTCGTCAGATGTCTCGACTAAGTTTTAGGTTATGCCGCAATTTACAAATAGTGTATTGCAAGCATCCATATGGCTTACCATCAGGCCTAGCGTAGACACACCTTTCTATACATGGGCAGTAATTAAAATAAGAGAGAGGTCGCAACGTATTTTTTTTAACTTACTCTGAATTGGAATTAGGAAACTAGGCGAGTCAGAAAGGCAGGATTCACACTTGCCAAAATCCTAATTGAGATTCCCAAATTCAGAGTAGTGTAATAATCCTTTGAGCCGATAGATCGACTAACGATCTGACTGAATGATACTGGCGCTAACTAGGTTATGGAAGGATGCAGTTTCACTATATACGATCTCTTTCACCACGTATTCACTGCAAATTGAGATTTTTCTTTTATTTCAGTGCTCGGACAATTTTGTGAGCAACGTTTAGTACTATTACAGTAGTACCGAACTGATATGGCTTACCGATGTACCTGTGCAGAAGATACATTTTCAAAGCGCGGGAAATGCTATTGGTCGGCAGCTGCCGCCATGTTAGCGCGCGCCGTGCGGAGGGGCGTGACTTGCGGGTGAGACGGAACTAACAGCTGCAGTGTATTATGAACCTTATAGTAGTGATCTAAGGTTGATTGTAAGTTTTAAGCATCTTTTCGTTAATCTTCGGGGCCATGCATTCTTTTCTGTGCGAACGAAGATTCACGACGCGCCATATCAGTTGGGTACTAGTGTACAACTATCCGAAAGTGAAAAGAAATTAAGTTGTTAATAAGCTAGTCTACGTACTCGTTAGACATGTAATCAAGAAACTCTAAACGCATACACACATTGTTTAATTAATTCTCCACCTTGCAGATATGTATGTTAAAACATAAATTGCCCTGAACATGTAAGCTGTGTTACATTTTCAACATGAACCGACTTCATTACGCTAATAAAATATTTACATTTCGAAGCGGGCACCAAATTGTATCGCGCGCAAGACGAAAGCCCCCCGTTTATTTGCTTCGAAGGGAAAAATTGAAAGTGAAAGGCGAGAGAAGAAAATATATATCCTGTTATCAGGAGTGATGTCCGTAACGAATTGCTGTGGACGATGAGCGATTTTGTCACAGCATAGGATGTATTGTTCGCGAAAATATTCCAGTTGGCGCTGTTCCAAGCTCGTTTGGAACAATGTGTGAATTAAATAGATGAACGCGCTACCGGGTCAATATTGTTTCAGTAAATCAACCTAAGGAATATCAAGAACGTCTACATAAACCAAGTATAGTATATATACACAATATTGTTGATCATCATCATTAAATGCTGAGTGATGTATATAATTTACCGGCTGTAGGAATTGTTGAATTAGACTACCAATTAGAGTCAGACTTTTCATAAGTGCCTGTGAAGGTCTATTTGAATAAATGATTTTTAATTTGAATTTGTTGTTCTTTGGTAATAACCCCGTGTTATCTGTATGACTACATCTTTTTACTTAAGGCGCGGACTGACTACGATTTTGACAGGACTCGTTCTTCACTGGAATAGGGTTGAAAATGTTAATTAATCATAAATGTGTCGACTCTATGAAATGGACTGTTATTTACGGGTTTTCTTTAGATTATATAGAATATACGCATTAAATTGAATAAGTGTCCGGTTAACATTCTAATATAATTATGTATCTTATATATTCTTAAAAATAAAATTGTTGTCATCGCTGAAAATACGGAGAATTTCGACGCGAAAGATTTTTTTAGACGTAACTTAGGATTTTTTTATTGGGAATATCAAAGCACTTTTTAATATTCTATTCGGTTAACATTTTTCTCAAAACCCTCTTCTAACCACAGTATTTTTTTGTGTTAGGTATTTCATTGCGTTACGTCATACTCGACTCTCAAAGAAACCCATTTTTGAGATTTGAGCTTAGACCCGGCCTTAAAGCTGAAACTTGGTAGGTATATCTCCTCTAAACACAGCTTAACAAAAACCTGCAGCGTTTTTATAACCTTCTTTTAACACGACCCCTGGTTTACATTGAGCTTTTAAATATCTGAATTAATAAAAGAACCTTCGACGACGCCACGTAGAATTCTTTACCAAATGGCGCGTAAAGAAAGCTGAAGATCTTCAATGTCTACTTTGCTATTCATCGGGGTGGGGTACAATCGCACCGCCCCGATGGTAGCTTTTGAATTAGACTCTCTTCAGTGCGTGTGGGCGGCCGGGCGGATGTCTTGACCTACTTGCTTGTTATGACCTCCTGGTATCTTGTTGGCTTGCTTATGCTCTCGTTTTACACCTGTTTTATCCATTTGGCATTTAAGTGATGTGTTATATTGATGTACATATACCATTTAACAAATCCTGTGACCGAGCAAATGTGAGTTTGATGTTTGTTTCGCTTATGATGACGTTTGTTTTTTAATGTCGATTTTACTAAGTCCTAACTTTTGTATTACTTTGTTAGTAGACATAGAAATGTATTCGTAAATAAGGGTATCAAAACCATAATGAAGGTTTTTATTACCTTTTTTGGGATCATATGTGAGATATTAACGTTTTAAAGCACGGAAATATTGAGATTTAGTTGGAAAGTCCCTTTTTTACCTTGTTCGGCGGTTCAAGCGACAAATTAACAGTTAACATGGGGATAAATCCGGCAGGTTATAGTACCCCGGTGTGGTTGTAGTAGCCTGTTGTTTGCGTTTATTTTCATTTCTGTTTCGGCCCTCTGTGAAACACTCGTAATGTGAAATATTCAGATAGCATGAAGTGGGTTTTTGGGGTCACTTTGTAACTGCAGTTGTCGTTTAAATTGTCTTACTTCCAGTTATATTACTTCTATGGGACAAGACGAACAAAGGCAATCTTTGTCTTTTTATTTCTAGATCGTTAGTTCATCGGCACGGAATAAACTTTATTGAGTTTGAATTATTGGATTGAAATAAAATTACCACAAAATTTAAGAATATTTAGAATACCCATATTTGTACTTTTTGTACTTTTTGATAATTAAGTAAGGTAGGTTTTTCAATAATGTTCTTTTTTGATGACTATTTACAAACGATAGAGAACATAATTTTATTTATATTACCTAGGGATAATGTGTAAAGTAAAAAGTTATCCTAATCAAATTGACATTAACGTACTTATCCTATCGTATAGACTAGTTCAATATTCATAGAATCCTCGTTAAATAAGGACAGGTATGATTACAGTACTCTTGAATATCGCGAAGGTATTCTAGAATATACCCTATGTTACAATGAATAAAGGTAATTTTGAATTAAACTATTGACACATTTGGAGTATTTGAATAAAGGTGAGCCCCCACAACCCTTGCCCGACACAATTTACATGTTCCCCTCAATCGAGTATTGATATCATTCAATTTATATTTACACGTTGAGGTGTAAGGAAATCTCGGATGATTGATTCCTTCGACACCGCTTGATGGGGGTCGGATTTTTTATGTTGAATAATATATGGGTTATTGAATAACTAGCCTCTGAAATTACCAAGAATAGAACAAAGTTGGAGTAATATTGAAAACCGGCCAAGGAGGGTTCCGTACAATATTAACTAATTCATTTCTGCTACGAATTTTTTTTTTATAAAAAAATATTTTTCTTGTATGGGCACCCTCGTTCATTTTTAATTTTATTTCATTATTATTATTTATTGTTATAGCGGCAGTAGAAATACATTTTCGCTGAAAATGTCAGCGGTGTACCTTTTACCGTTCATGAGATACAGCCCACTGACAGACAGACAGACGGACAGACGTTTGGCACCCTTCGGGTACGGAATCCTAAAGATGAATAAAATTTTAGTCATCGGCTTTTATCGCAAACATGCATATCCACCGATTTTACTGCAGAACCTGAAGATGTGTGACCTGCCCATAACGACCCTTCCTATTCATATCTAAAAATGAAATGGCCAAAACCTGAGTGAACACAATGCTGAGTCGTTGGAAAATCGGCTTTTTGTTGAGTACCTAAAGCTGAAAGTCATAACAATAAACGTTACCTGCCGCCGGTTTGCTTTGCGAGAATCTCTTGATATAAAATTATATTACGTACTTTAAACGTTTTCGCGGTAATTGTAAAAGACACATGGTTGGCGTCATCAGTATTCGGAAATGACATTTTTTAAAATTATATTTACCTCATCTGCCTTTTTCAATAATTATTTGTAGTCTTTATCCAAAAATAGTGATATAACAGTGCTGAAATGCAATTAGTTTTCAATGCCGTTTCTCAATCATCGAGACAAACTAAAAGAATAAAGTTAGTTTGTTCACGCTAAACTCTCGTTTTCATGTTTTGGAAGGTTCTTTAAAAATGGTTGATACGAGGTTATACCTATTAGTAGACCTTTAGTTCCCTCTGCTGGGGCGTGAAAAGTGCTAGTCCTAAATAAGGTCACATTCTGTATTTATCAAATACGCAGCTAAGCGAATCGTTTCGTCCATCTATTTCATTTGTACGCACCGTATTTTTTCTGAATGTGTTACGAAATGTACCCTATAGGTATACTTAATCTATCTATTCACAGACTATTAATATTATCGGACAACAATAATACAAATTACGCTACTGATAAATATCCTGGGACATTTTTCACACACGGCTATCTGATTCCAAACTAAGCAGAGCTTGTACTACACTGAGAAACATGATCTACAAAACTAGTTATGTAAGTTGACGTTTTGTTGTCGGGAAACTAACTTTAGTTACATTTAATCAAATAATTTAGTAACGATTAAAAACTAGTTTTGTTACCGGTAAGTTTAGTTACCTAGCAAGTCACTCTGTTTTGGTTATTGGTCGTCAAATTTTGTGTTACTGTTAAATAAAATTTTGTAGTCACTTGTAGTATATTTTTTTCAGTGTATGGAAACAAGATAACTGGGGCCCAAGTCTGTTACAATTGTGGCGCTATTGTGTTAGTAGACTACCAAAATTATAAAATGTCACAATTTTGACACCACTGAAAGTTCATTGGAACACAGTTGTAATAGCAGAATTGGGCCCCAGATATACAACATATTTATTGACCGAGCGAGCGAAGCGTCTCCGATTCAGCTTGGACAAAAATGCTTTCGTATGTCTGTCCGACAGTTCTCCTCTATAGGTCGCATTTCTCAACCGATTCTAGTGAAATTTTGTGATGGATTTTCTTGTCGAGTAATTTTTTGAATCATCCAAAGCTGAATCGCCGAGAAAATGACATGATACCTAATTATCGAGACATGCGAGGTCTACAGCTCACAGTGAAACTTATACCTACCATTTTTTGTTCGTAAATACATATTTACACCAAGACAAAGGACAATAAGACATGTTTATGCATTCAAAAGCATGTCCTGGGCATTGAGCTATTATTACTACGTATAGAGCAGCTATCATAAGCAAAGGTTATGTCCCATTTTTTTAGAGTCAACTAAAGTTCTCTTTAGCGCTGAAACAATCAATAATCGTCTAAGCAGACAGAAGAAACACGTAGCGCTATCAGAACGCTTTTAGGAGTATTTTTCTTACTAACACCGTGATGTTCACGGCGCTAACGTGTTTTGTTCATCGTTCTACAAAAACAAGTGTGGACGGATGGCCTCACTTGAACGGAACATATTTGTGATGTGTGGCGTCTTCTCTATATGTAGTAATGATACATCAATGGTCCTGGGTGGGAATCCCACGACTTGCGAGTTTTCAATGTATGAAATAGGAAACTCTACAAGCCTGCTAGGGACCTTGCCATAGATTGGCAGCAGCGGCAGCCTCGAGGTTTTTTTATACAACGATCGGTAAACTATCATATGACCCACCTGATGGTAAGTGGTTACAGTAGCGATATGAACGTTTACAACACACGAGGCATCACTCACACGTTACCGACCCTTCTCCCCTACCTACCCAATGAGCTCTGGCGACCTTACTCATGCGCAGGAACACAACATAAAGTTATTTGGCTGCGGTATTCTGTATGGTGTGGACTAGTGTGGAGCTACTTCTATAGTCAAGCTACTCTTTCAGCGAATAAACGCTATGCTCTAACTCTCTTAAACTTCCTACTTGTCTCTCTCTTTTTTTCTATTATTTTATGTATTCGATATATCAACATTCTCCCTTTTCTTCGAACCCATTACCACGAAACATGTTTTCTGATAATAAAATGCATATTGCGGCAAAATGTAGGAAAATAATACGGTAAGGTTCCCATATATCAATTTCTTACATTCCCCCATTTATTCTCCTTTTTTACCACAACGAGTTTATTACGAAATGTGTCCTCGGCTTGATAATATTTTATTCACTCTCTTGTATGTGAAAAACTTTGTTTGTTCGCCTCGCTACTTATTCGGTGGGACGATAAAAATAACTGACATATCAGGTGGAAGTACTTTTGATATTATTGTTGACTTTATCTTTTTTTACTGCCGCCTTCTTAGTTTTATATAATAAGCATAAGTACATCTTCTTTACAATAAAGTAAAATAAAAAAATGGGTATCTATGTGATGGGTAAAAAATTAAAATGAAAGATAATATGTTTTTTTTTTTACTGTTTATAGGCCTGTGTTTGACCGCAATCTCACCATGGTAAGTGATGATGCGGCCGAAGGTGGTAAGCACACAAAGCCTAGAAGGAACTGGCTCTCAAGTGCAGCTGTCGGAACACACCGAAAGGTGCTTGGCGACAGATTTTCAACTTGAGGGTGGTAGCCAGCCAGGCGGGTACTACAAAGTACCCTACCACCGTGCTACGGTTTCCTCACGATGTTTTCCTTCACCGAAAGCTCAAGCTCATTGTAGGATTCGAACCCGGGACCTTCTTCTCGGTATCCGACGTCACTAACCACTGAGCTATCATCGCCTTAAAAGTGTGGTACAGTCCGGGTAAAAAACTTATTTTCCGACTTATAATTTAATATATGCAAAAAATCACGCCGATATGTTGCTTCATTGCTACGTTTAACAAAGACAAAACAATAAACACTCTTTCGCATTTATATTATTAGTGGGAAGTGGAATTACTAATTAGGGTACAATCACGTCCTAAAGTTGTAATGTTGAAAGAATTTAGATTAATCTTTTGACGGTAAAAAAATACCAATTGTTTTAATTTTATCATGGAACACGCGTCCCATGCGAGAACCAACAGCCGGTATCTTTGGTGGTAATCGTAACGAACACCAGTAATGAACACCGAAAAGTGTGGTAAAATCTTCAAACCCTTTGTGAAGTTTTTGATCTGTACTGTCTATACTGTCTGTACTATCTGTATGTCGACCGTTCGGTAGGTATCGCTGAAAACTAGCATTGTGGCGTTTGTCGTCGCAACTTCATGCTGAGCGATTACCTTTTTACGACACATCTTAATATTTACATTATTGTTTATAATACAATTTTTTAGAATTTCGTAAGGTGTGTCTAAATAAGGCGGCGCCGATCCCACAGAAAAGAGTTCTAGAGTTCCGCGTTCCGAGTTCTGCATTCCGCGTTGACTGTAACCTATGTAGGGCCTTTAAAAGTAAAAATAGTGTATGTTTTTTTTTTTGTTTTATACCACAAAGGTGGCAAACAAGCATACTTACGGCCCGCCTGATGGTAAGCAGTTACCGTAGCCTATGGACGCTTGCAACACCAGAGGTGTCACTCGCGCGTTGCCGATCCTGAAGAAACCGCTTCACACCCTTTTTAACACGCTTTTATTAGCTTCACCTGTATGTATGTAAAGGAATCTTCGAACGTAATTTTCATCGACTTCCAGACGTCAGATTAAACTGAAATTTTGCACACTTATCAAGTACCGATGACAATATAATAATTTGGTACCATCGAGCTGATCTGATGATGGATCCGGAAGGTAGGCACTGGAACTCCATAACGGAGCAACGTTTCCTAGCTTCCTGTTTGGGCTTGTTGGAATTGTCATGAGATGAACTTTGACCATGTATGGTTTTCAGGGTCTGATGATGGAGTAGTAGAGTAAGCACTAGAACTCCATAGTGGAGCATTGTATACAAGCCATGTTTGGGCTTGTTGGAATTGTCTTGAGATGAACTTTGACCATGTATGGTTTTCAGGGTCTGATGATGGAGTAGGAGAGTAAGCACTGGAACTCCATAGTGGAGTATTGAACTTAATTACAAAAATTGCTTACATTTGGGCCCTTACGGGAAAGACAGAGAATATATTTAGGTTCATTTTTTTAAATTATTTAACACTTTTTAGTGCAGGGCTTTTTAAAGCGTATTTTTTTAGTTTTTTTAAACTGTAATTTTTATAATTATGATGTGCGATCAGTAGCGAATATTCCAGAACTCTAGAACTCTAGACTGCTTGCTGTGTGCACAATAGTCAACACGGAATGTAGAACTTGGAACTTAGAACTCTAGAACTCTCTCTGTGGGATCGGCGCCTTAATGTACACTTTCATTCTTTTTTATTTCACGCGACGCGGTACGAAAAAGACCACTGTTGGGCCCTGATTGGATGAAATACATAAATGTTGTGTGGTACGATTACCTCCTAAGATACGCGGTAGAGTTGTGGTAGAGTCCCTGGTAGTGTTGCCAGGTCCCGTGTGTCAAATTTCGGAACGTAAGGATAAAATAATCGGGATTTTGGGTTTCAAATCGGGACAGTAGTGAAAGTCTGAATTTGATGAGAAAAAATGAAAGCAAAAATATTTGTATGTAGTAGCAGCTTAGTTATATTCACTTTTCCTGTCAAAATTATCAAATATAGTAAAGACTCATGATGTTAGTGAAAAATCGGGACGTCCCGCGCAAATCGGGACACAAAGTACAACTTTTTGCAATCAATTGTACAAACGGCTCATTCAATAATTAGGTAAAACATAACATAAATGTACTTACATCATATGAAAACTTGAGGCAATTCGTTGGAATTAATTACACAAGTTTACGATGTGTTTCTGGGTAACATGTTTGTTGAGTCTTGTAGGGCGTTCGCGCTGGTGCGTTGGATTTGACTTGGAAACTTTGTCTCGTATTTACTTGCAAGTCTTACAACCTATTGTTGAAGTATTATTTGGTCCCTATAGAGGTTAATGAACTGTTTCCATATTTTAGGTTCACTTTTTTTCTTGTAGTAAAACAAGAGGGGGCTCAAGGAGTGAGTATGCAAATTATGAGGACCTAATTCCACCAGTGATGATGTGGCCGAAGGTCGTAAGCACACAAAGCCTGCACTCATGTGCAGCTGACGGAACTTACCGATGCTTAGTGACAGATTTTCAACTTGAGGGTGGTAGCCAGCCAGATGGGTAGTACAAAGTGCCCTACCACCTACTCACGATGTTTTCTTTCACCGAAAGCTCAAGCTCATTATAGGATTTGAACCTGGGACGTTCATTCTCTGACGTCACTACCACTGAGCTATCATGGCCCTAACTAATGATATGGATCTTTCCAATATATTTTTTGGTCCGTTTTTTTACCCCCTCACCTCTTATTTGTAAAAAAAATCGATGAAGTATGAAGTCATGCTATGAAGTCATTGTTATAGATTATTCTAATGATGAAAATGATGACCATTGAGCTACCATTACTACGTATAGAGAAGGCGCCACACATCACAACTATGTTCCGTTCAAGTGAGGCCATCCGGCCAAACTTGTTGTTGTAGAACGATGAACGAAACGCGTAAGCGCCGTGAAAATCACGGTGTTTGCGAGAAAAATACTCCTAAAAGCGTTCTGATAGCGCTACGTGTTTCTACTGCCTGCTTCGATGACTAATTATTGTTTCAGCGCTAAAAAGAAATTGAGTTGACTCTAAAAAAATGGGACA
Source organism: Polyploca ridens (assembly GCA_951394255.1). Taxonomy (NCBI): domain Eukaryota; kingdom Metazoa; phylum Arthropoda; class Insecta; order Lepidoptera; family Drepanidae; genus Polyploca; species Polyploca ridens. Next base: position 10,380,171 of record OX596261.1, read on the forward strand.
TAACCTTTGCTTATGATAGCTTCTCTATACGTAGTAATAATAGCTCAATGATGATGACATGTTTCAATTATATAAAAAAACAAAAATTCCATCTAAACTTTTTAATGAAAAATTGGTACATCGGATACTTCTTGTCTTAGAAATATGGATGAAACTGCGGACGTAGTAGGTACCTATTTTATAAACTATACTGCTGGGCGCGGCTTATTATCAATACAACTTGAGCATATTGAGCACACTACATGATAGAATAATCCTATGTACAGTCACGGAATGAAAAGATTCGTTACTTTGAGTCGGTTTTCGCTTGCACTAGATTGCAAGAATCAATTTGCTTCAGTCAAATGACTGTGTATGAAGAATGTCTCTGGACATTTATTATTGTTTTTGAAATAGCCAAACATCTAATATAGTTAAGGTAGTAATTAATTTAGACCCTAACGTACATCAGTTAAGATTGAAATAACATTACATAGCCAAATTCAATTAAGGCAGCCTCTACGTGATTGAAGCTAAGCTCAGTCAATTATGCCGTCAAAATTTTAGTCCCAGATAATTTGTTTCCACCCAGTTGTTTATTGTTTTCAAGTTAATTGCTTGTGTGCTCGTTATACAGCTTTTATATAACTTGATGACTTGCACTTTACTTGTTACTTATTATTTAGTCGATGGTGGTAGTCCTCGTTTATGAAAGCATAGACTTGGAGCGAGTTATAATTGTTTGTAATTATAACTATTTGTAAATCGAAATGACTCGTAATATTGTGAGGCAGTATTAATTATGTATTTGTCTTCTGATAGAGTAAATGATTAACAAAAAAAACGGTATTTTAAATTATTTAAGTTTATAAAGATGTAGTCCCTATTATTATTTGAATAGTTCTTATATTTGAATGTACAGTGACGGAATGAAAAGGTTCGTCAGTTTTCACATTGATTCGTTCAACGTATCACGAGCATATAATTATTACCTTTTGAAACTTAATAGATTAAATACACTGAGATAGAGAAAATAAGGTTTTAACTGTTCGTTATCAAAGTTGTTTGATTGTCAACAAGATTAGTTTATATATACTATATGTGTTTCAAAGTAATAACAAGCAAAACCTTATTCGATAGCAAACGTCGCTGTTGCGTTTATTTAAACGATTCTTGCAATCTGGTGCAATGCAAGCGAAATCCGACTCTAAGGTGATGAACCTTTTCATTCTGTGACTGTATATACATAAAATCCCTGTATATATATAGATGCATATAGTAGTATTGCTTTTGCATGAAACTTAAAACACGTATCTTTACAAACGTCAAAGTATTTAAAATTCCAATTAATTTTAAATAAAAGAAAGAACACTCATCTCAAAAATATTTGAAGAACTCATATAATATTAGAATACAGTGCAAGGTATATTTATATAATAGCTGAGTGGCGACAGAATTTAATAATATAAATAATAATGTTAGGCGGGCTCTAAACTGTCGTAAAACGGGACGATATAAAACAAAGCGGCCAAGTTTAACGTTTGCCGTCGATTTGTGCAAACTATTCATTCACTTGTTGGCTAAACCGCGCCCGCCCACCCGCCATGTGATTTAAATTGACGGTTGAAATACGGCTGAAGGTACGGTCGCTCGATTGAGTTCCATCATCTGTATTCCAAAAACAAATTGCTCAAATGATTTTACTTGTTTCTACGTTTGAAAATAGTATCTTTTTAATTCAAGAACGCGATTTTACATTTTGCTCGGCAAAATGTTGTTGTGGAATTAAAAAAAGGCTTCCAGTATATAAAAAAGTATTAAAATAACGATAAACTAAACTACACCACTTCAAAGGCATTCTTTTTTAATTATTTTTAATTAATAATATTAGCCATTTATTCCGAAACTCAGGGTACAACATTGTTTGATCACAGTGATTGTTTGGAACAAAAGACAATTATAGAATGACCCGCAGTTCGATGTGCCTTTTGGCATAGGCCTCCTCCAACTCTCTCCATTGGACTCTGTCATCCGCAACTCTAGTCCAGTATGGCCCCAAGGTTGTGCGAATATCGTCATCCCATCTGGTTTTACGATGACCCTGTTTTCTTTTTCTGTCTCTGGAGTACCATAGGGTCACTATTATTAATTAATAGATTACAAAATGTTATCACTCTAGCGAAATTATTGTGTGAAAATAATGAAGCATTCTTGTCCAATCCACAGATTCAGAAAGTTTCTCTATTATTAGATTTTATTGGGCAAGTTGTCACATTTTGGGTTTAATGTCCTCGCCCACGATCCTAGTGCGACCCTGCCCTACATTGTTCTATAAACTGTTTCATAAATTTGGTAAATACCCCACAAATTGTACAGGGCGCCAACAATATACTGTTTAAGAAAAATATATTCCAAAGTTTAATAGAGTTTTTTTTTTTTTTGATAAATGGGTGTAGGTGTATTTTATGATATTGAGCCCGTAAAGAAATATTTTTTTTTTTTATAAAACTCGTTCGATAATTTTGCGTGGGGCTCTGTTACAATTGTTCGTTCATGAAATGCTTAAAATATTCACAATAATAGCAAATATATAATGAATTTAGTAGAAAGGCTACTAGTTTATACGTTAGTTATAATGGCTGTCAGCCTTGCACTTAAGACTTCACTCCCAACTAATAATTCATGGATACTCGCCCAATAGGACCGCTTCATTTTCACATCATAGCTCTAACGATGCGACCCTATTGATGGCTTGAAACACATACGCATCTCTGGTGGATACTCAGCCTCAGATAATAATCTGTAAGAGTAATAACTCTTACTGACTATAGAATCCTATACTACAAATATTCCAACGTGAGCTTGATCAGCTTCAATTTGAAGTATATTCCCGGGACATTCTTTACACACGGCCTGATCTGAGCATTTGTTCCTCCTCCACAAAATAGATTTGTTTACAATACATACGCCGTTCATCAGACAAAATAACGGTCTCTTTTATACAAGCTTTTATTTAACTTGCAATGTATGTATGTATGTTTGTTCGGGTAGAATCTTGCAATTCGAATTTCACCCACTTCCAGTGGTCGGATTGACTTGATATTTGGTATACATTAGTATATTGGATGACAATGCAAGTACAATCAACAAAAAGTACAGTCACCAAAAAAGCTTGTATTAAAAATGATTTTTTTATCAAAAACTTATTTAATTTCAATAATGAAATTTCCAGATTACAATATTTAATGTAATAAATAAATTACTAAAACTACATATTCAATTGATCGTCTGCAAAGTTTGAAAAGTAGTCGATAAAAACATCTCTCCGAACTAAAATAATTTTGCGTAGAGCAATAAGAAAGTCATCCTCTCGAGTTTTAATACTTTCGCACTCCATACATCGTATAATTTGCTCTACATCCAACTTCATAGTTTATTGTCCCTTGAGTTTCCACGAATGAGACAGACCTTATTAACTCTACCTAATTGCTGTGCAATTTTGCTTTGTTGGCAATTAGTAAGGTAGTCCCCAACTTTAATACAACTGTTTGGAGCTCATCAACACTCGCGTTTAGTACCATGTTCCACAAGTGAAAACAATTTCGACAATTTGAAGTCGTGTTCATCGTATTTACAATGCTGCCAGTTGCGTGAAGCTTTTTCTTTGAGACACCGAGAAAGCGGTGATTTTCGAAAAATAATTCGATCCTGTCCTTACTGATCCGTCTCAAATCTTCATACTGTATATTAGGTTTAGGTAGGTATTATGAATTTTATGTATACATATAGTATACACTAGCGACCCGCCCCGGCTTCGCACGGTTGCAATGTCGTGTGGTGTCGAGCGATTTGCGCTCCCGCGCCCGTCTTGGCCCGCCCGTTCACGGTATCGCGAATCCTGTTTCTTGCTAATTTTAAATCTGTGATATATTTTAAAATATAAATAACTAACTTATGATTAATATTATATGGCTCAAAATAACATCGAAAGTATAACCCACAAAAAAAAGTATCAATCGCCCAAAAGTGGTTACTGTGGGTTATCCATAGGATATAGACATTACCATTGCGGACTTTTTTGTAGATATTTCCAAAATACACAATTCCATAGAACATCATTTTGATATATCTCGTAAAGTTTAGTCAGCGTTAGCAAAGAAAGCATAGATGATTATTATACTAGCGTAAAAGAAAGCGCAAAAAAATTTATGTGTTTACGTAACATTGACGTTTTTTTAATATGTTCTGTATATACCACATGCATGTATTATATACTATATAAACCTTTCTTGAAAAATTATATAACTGATAGTGAAAACCGCATCGAAATCCGTTGCGTGGTTTAGGAGTTAGCAGATAAACAGTCAGACAGACAGACGCGGAAAGCGACTTCATTTTATTCTACGTAGTGATGATATAACTAACTACCATAAAAATGCGTTTCTTCCATAGTTTTAATTCCAGTTAATTGTACTTAATAAATCGATACTTATACAGCGCATGAAATACATAATTCAACTTATTCACCCATAAAAGTAAATTCATTTGTAAAACTGCACCCAATATACATCTCTACGAAATAAATCCGCAACATTAACAACTACAGATTTATATTCATATAAATGTAACATGTGAAATACCGGTTTAAAAAAATAATGGCTGATGGATAAAAAAAACATTTACCGATTAATGGCTGGTAGAACGGCAATGAGCGGGAGAATTCACCAATGCAATTAGAATGCTCAAAGCAATGTGGTACCGTTTGGCTGAGCTTACTACTAAAGAGAATTCTAACCGCTTTGAAGCGCTGCCGATTATGCTAAGCGCTAAACTTTCAGCTCTACATCTGAATTGTTCAGAATACTGGACTGAAATATTGTAAAAAAAAACATGAAAAATGTTTTATTGAATAAAATGGAACTAGGAATTTTTAAAGAGTCAATCCGGGATGAATTTTGCGCATTCGTCGTAGGCCTCGTAGCTTCGCTCATATTCAATAACGTCAGCTACGACGTAGAAGGTCTACGAAATAGTCCTTGTCATAATTTCTCGATATGGTTCGTAAAAATAAGATGCTTCTATTATTTCATAAATTAACATGGTCACATCTAAATGATGAATTTTGCTATATTTAGGTTTTTGGGGGCGAAAAATCGACCAAATCTCATTACTGGGAAAACGTTTTCCGAGATTTCGAGCAACTTATTTCACTGCAGCATGTAGGTACATAAGCGATAGCCCAGTGGGCTCAAAGCGCTAGACTTCCGTCTTGTAGATCGTGGATTCGATCCTCTATCCACTCGAATATGGGGTACTTTTTTTGTAGATACATAATTCAGTTTAGTTAGAAATCTGAGCTTTTTGATGTAAGGGCACAAGAAACTAATCACTTCGCTCTCGTGTGACACATACAATTTTTCAACTCACTAACGAGAGAGTTGCAACTAAATTTAATACACCTATGTTTAAGTCTTAGTCTATGTCTTAAGAGAGGTAGACCTTACAGAATACCGCAGCCAAATAACTTTATGTCGTATAAAGTTGTGTTCCTGCGCGTGAGTAAGGTCGCTAGAGCTCATAGGGGAGGGGGGGAAAGGTCGGTAACGCGTCAGCGATGCTTCGTGTGTTGCGAGCGTCCATATGGCTACGGTATGCTTGTTCACCGACTAAGTTGTATAAAAAAAAAAGTATTTCAAAACACAAACTAAGTTAGAGTAATAGATAAACCATAAATGAAAAGTCTGTATGTTTATTCATCCTTGCCTATCCTTTAAAGAGCTACTAGGTGCAACTACGACTACTACCAATTCGGTTCGTTCCAAATTCAAAACACTTTTTTTCACTTTAGTGAGCAAATTATTTTTGGCATACGTTTTTGAGTTAGTGATGAGAAAACTATTATTAAACTTATACCCCCTTACTCATAAAACGTTATTTAACTAATAAGCTGATTAAGTGGTCACCTAAATAACGTCAAATTGTTTGACAATGACAGCAAGGTGACGTTATTTATTTGACCATTTATTCAGTAGGTTTAGTTAAATAGCGTTTATGAGTAAGGCCGATATTGAATAGTGTTTGCAAGTAAGGCTTTTGGTGTATCAGGCAAAACAAATAGATAAAGTTTAATTGCGGCTCCACAGTTTGCACGCAATTGCATCCTGTGATAATCCGCCTGTAGAAGCCGACTGCAGGTATTTCCGCAACAAACAAAGCGAAAACAATTAAGCCGATCGTGGCACGAGTAATAATTATAACTACTGCATTTTCGCTAACGAGCTTCTAGGCTGTATAAGCTAAATAGAATTGCTAGGGACTAAGTAACATTGTAATTTGTATTAATTAATATGCCTACACGATGAATTTTTCAACTTGGAATGGACGGCCAAATCAGAATAGCGGAAAATTCTCATTAGAATCACAGAACTGATTTTGATAAAAACTTACCCCCTTATTCATTATCAAAGGTTGGTTTGCTAAAATTCCGAAGTCTTTATCTGACACGTGACATTTGGTGATCGAAAGAGTGAGACGGGACACACTATTACACTGATTTAGTTAAAAAGCGATTATGAATAAGGGGGTTAAACTTTTTACTATTTTCAAAAAATCTTTACTAGCCGAAGAGTCTTCGATTTTTAAACGTGAGATAAGATGAAATTCATTCACAATTTGATACTTGTCCATTCCACCACAATATGACGTAACGTAATACAAAATAAATACCTACTTATTAAATATTAATTCTATGAATAAAACAGCTCTATCATTTGTTCCAGACATTCTGCGTGGTGTCAAAGCGGTTCCGTAAGAACTACATCCACCGGTTCACGGCAACCAGGTCGCTGTTCTGGTACTCGCCGTGGTCTCCGGTGCGGCGCGCGTGCGTGTACCTCTCCACTAATCAGTACTTCGATTACTTCGTCATGGCAACCATACTGCTCAACTGTGTCTTCCTCGCCATGTCGGAGACTATTGAAGAGGCTGAGTGAGTATTTGCTGTTGTCTTTTAATTTCCCATATTTAAAAAAATATGTAAACTGTTTTACAAAAAAACTTAAACCGACTTCAAAGTACACTAAGAAGATCCTGATCTGTTGGCAATGGGACCCAACGGGAAGTGTACCCTTCCAAACAAAATAAGAATTTTCCAAATCGGTTAATAAATTACGGAATTATGAGGTAACAAAAATAAAAAACATACAACCGACATGAAAACCTCTTCCATTTTTTGAAGTCGGTTAAAAGTTTTTCTATGACATCGGGAACCGGGTACTATATACCGAGACCAAGGCTTCAGCGCCTGTCGTCTCCAGGAGCACTGCCTTTGCCGAGCACTTCATCCAGCCGTCTAACGCGAGTATCTTTAGGTGTTTGTCGAGGCTCTTAGCTATTAGGCCTTGGGCGGATACGCCTACTGGTGGGTAGGTACAATGTCTCACGTCTCACGTGTCGTCATGTTATTATTATTATTGATGTATTATGGATAACTTTATAGTATTTATTGAACACCATTTGAACTTATTCATAAGTGTCTTCTAGGGTCTAAATTGAAAATTGACATAGTAGAATATTTTCAATATTTCTAGTAGAAACAATTCATTTTCTGTGCTGTACTGTATAATGTAGAATAATATATTTGATTATTTAAAGGTTCAAACATTTATATCAAATGAATGCGATATAAACAAAACATCGCATTCCAGCAAATTTGTCGCAAATGACAACACAAACGCACGAAATTACAACGATATAACAAAACCATTTGCGGAACCTACTTTCGTCACAACCACAAACTTTAGCCGTATTACATTATATCAATAAAGTCCTCGTAAAGTATCATAATTCAAGCTGGTATTTCGTAGGACCCTTCGGCATAATGGCGCAGTTAGCAACCGTATCACGTGTAGTCAGTCCGTGAGCGGTACGCTGCATAGCTGATGGCTTAGTACACCTCTGCACTTTGCCCCTCTTTGTAACTTTTGGGTACGCGGGCAAATTGAGTGTCAAAAGACTTCTAACTTATGTCGTATTAGAACATGCATATAGACTTCGAATCGGTAACGATATTATTAGATGAGACAATATTGAAGATTGTGTCATCATCATCATCATCAGCCTATAATGTCCCACTGCTGAGCACAGGCCTCCTTTCACAAATGAAGGTGAAAGGGAACGGGCAATACTCCACCAAGCGTGCCCACTGCGGATCGGTGGAGGTAGGCTAGTGGTCAACCTACTGTTGGAATTTTTCAGGCCGCCTAGGAGGCCAACAACCAACCTTGCTTAAGGACTATCACAATTAAGTGATAACCGGGACCAACGGCTTTACGTGCCTTCCGAAGCACGGAAACGCTCGATTTGAAATAACACTAGGCGGTCACCCACCCAGGTACCGACCACAACGGTGGTAGTTTTTGCCGATCGATTAAGAACGGCTAATCATGCTACACCACGAGCGCTTCTGATTGTGAAATTGCTGAAGATTGTGTGTTGTTTTATAATAATCGGGAAATCCTTGATGCGTTGATAAATAATTCTTTCCATATTGACCTATTAGCATAGCATGTATCGCTAATGCTGTCGGTATGCCATGTGAAGACATATTTTCTATTGAACGTGTTGAATAAATATATCCCACCAAATCATTTTCATGTAAAATGCTATAGCTCACACTGTCAAAAAGTTATCAGATCTCATGTAGAGCCAAGCTTATAACTCTACACGTCCTAACTCTACAAGTCCTAACTTCACAAACAACATACCGTAGTCAAAATATGTGGCTTGGCCGTTTCTCTACCGTCACATGGGCGTAAGGTGAAAAAATTATTCACTGTTAATTACTCTTCTGTAGTATGTAATTGTTTACAGAAAAGTACAATACCCTTGCGCTTCGCTTGGCTCGTCTTGGCGGGGGGCACTCCCAAGAACCAAGATAATGGAGAATTAAATAAACCTGATGCGTCGATAAGCCCAGTTCCTTTCTCAGCTTTGTGTTATCATTATCTACGGTCCATTATCACGTGTCAACATCACGGTCTATCAATATTAAAACATATTTTAGTAAAACTAAACTAGTAGTAAGAAAGAATACTTATGTCCCTCTTTGTTACGTCTTAAATTCTGCCAGCTTTAAAATCAGCACCTTGAACTGCCTTTGCTGCTTCTGAGCTGAAGATTAAAGTGCATCCAATTTATCATTCATGTAACATCGTGTCCATGACAACACGGTCTTACGCCGGCTCTCCACCGGCTCTTCCGGGTGGAATTTTAATCCCGTCCCGTCATGAATATCTGACGAAGGAGATTAGTCTTCAGGTAACCGGCTTGTGAGTTCTTTATTGCGAGCATGCTGAGCTGATTTTGTGCTGAAATATCAGGTTTCATGATAATTGATGTGCAGTTATTTGTTTTATTAGCAAGTTTCAGGTAGCGATTACCCTTGTCTTAATGATTAATATTTATTGAAGCATTAATTACGTGTGTTTCTGTATCATGGCCTTCTTGGTTCTTATCGATCTTCATAATTAGAGGCTGTGATGAGAATATGATAGAGTTTTCCTGAAACCTTAGCAAGTGTAACTTAGAAGATCAATATGTAAACGTTACATACCTCGTACGTTTTTACCTTTGTGTATTTTTGATTCAATTTATCAAAACATAATGAAATCTATATATATAAAATTTAAAGTCCTGACTGACTGACTGATTAAATGATATATCAACGCACAGCCTAAACCACTGGTCCTAGAGACATAAAATTTAGTGGGTATATTCTTTGTGAAGAGCATATATATGAGGGTATACCCCTAAGGGGGTAAAATAGGGGATGAAAGTTTGTATGAAAGTCCGTCACTTTCGATCTTAGAATTTTCAAATTTTGTGTTTAGGCTGAAGATTGAAAATGAATGTATACGTGTCTCAGCGTTTTTAATAATGCCACCCTGGAAGCGGGATGATGTTTTGTTTTGTTTTATTGTCGTAGAAAAATATGTCATTTGTTTCCTGTAAAGATCAATAATTGATAATAACCAAATAAATAAAATATTGATTATGCCTCAGTGTTGGGCGTTGCTTCGTAAAATTACTAGGTACTATAGGAAAAACATATCTTCAAAACACGCACGATTTGTAATACTGCACATATCTTTGTTATGTATTTTTTAGTCAAAGCACTTTATAAATCAAAACGGGCCAAGAGGTTGAGTCTGACACGCGCCTAAGCCAAAAACTACGCGACATAAAAGAAAATAAAAACCTGTTTACGAATGTAATAGGAATGTATAGTGAAGCCCCGTCATATGATCAATAGGGTATCAACCCTATTTCAACATTTAACCTATTTGAATTTTCGGTCCCCAATTTCGGCCCTTTTGCAAAACATCAGAAAAAATATTTAATTTTTCATTTGCTATATAAGATTGAGTAAGCAATATTTATAGTAACAAATTTTAAATCAATAGTACAATATAATACTCTGTGTAAATAGCATGTGGTTGCTGAAAATATACCGGACGACGGAGTGGCACAGGATTCCTTTTTACCTTTTTGGTTCGGAACCAATGATCATAACTTTGAACAATAAAAAAATGCTACCTATGCCCGTTCTAGCCGTGGTAAAAATGGTTTGCAACAATCTCCCCCGTGCAAATGTTCCATTTGATCCTTATTTCCGGAGGCAGCCGGATACACTGATAATACTCGAACGTAATTCGATCTCTGTTTTTCGAATTAGTTCGAGAGTAAGATCAAGTTTAAATCAAAAACGACTTCGAATCAAAAACAAAATCAAGTCGAATCACTTTCGGGAGTAAGCCCGTTGATGGACTAAAACAGAAAGAATTATAAGAATGCAATTACTAGTTATAGCCACTTATAGCGCAATAAGAATCTCATTTCCATGTATCTAATCAGGATCTGTTAACCAGGAGGTATAAATGTTTTATTCTATGGTAAATTATACGTTCGCAGATACAGGTGCTGATTTACTCCATATTTGTAACTAACGATGTCATTTATAACGTACTGTCAGTTCGCATAAGTGCAAAGTACCTCGTGATTGATATGTAGGTCATTATCATTGCTTCTGACGATCTAGGGATTATGACAAGAATGTGAATTATGTTCTCCGGTGGAGGATGGATGTTTTGTAATCGAATTATGACTTTGAGTATAAATATTCTTGGACATTTTTCAGGCATGGACATTTGATCCCAAACTAAGTAGATTTTGTACTTAGAAACAGGTTTCCTTTGTACAAACATCCCACGACTTGCGCGGCGTGGTACTCAGTTGGAATTAAATGAGAAAAAACGTGATAGACGTCCAAATAAATTATTGGAAACAACTTTAGATAGGTACTGATTTCTCAATTAGGTATTGAGGATCTCTTATGTTTCCAAGTAAAACTGTGGGGCTAAATATTTGTCAGATCACCAAAAGACTGGAGTTAATAACTCCTTTACAAAATAATAAAATAACGTGACCTTGGAAATGATAAGAGAGAGATTGATTTGATAATAAATAATAATAATAATAATATTTATTATATCTATGAAAAGAACTATACAAGGTGTTGTTTTGGTCGGCGACAAGCGACCCAGGAGCGGTAGTACAAAATATATATTCCCCAAAAATGGACTTAATTCCATTAAATACTGTAAATATGTTGAGAAATACCTTATTCAATTTGAAATAAAAATACCGCAAAGTATGGTTACTAGGCACGTGCACAGACTAGAGCTAGGCGCAAGCCGCCATCGCCCCACCCCTTTACTCCCTCGTACTCCCATTGAGTATTATGTCTACACTTTAGCTTATTACATGATTTTCAAAAAAAAAAAAAAATTTTATTATTAAAAAAAAAAGTATTTTTTTTATATTTTTTTTAGCACCAGTATCATTTGTATTATCGACCCTGAGTCGCTCGTCGCTGACAACAACGACCTGTATAGGTAACATTTCCATTAAAGTTTCACCATATTATTATAGAAACAAACAATGTTCCCCAAAGACATTCACTTTACTTTACATAGTACAGGTTGACCCAAGAACGTCAAGCAATATAGGTCATAGTTCCCACCGGGTCGTTCGACACACAGCGACACTACGCGTTACTGTCGCCTGTCTCTGACTATACCCATGAGATAATATCAAGAATTGTCGTACCTCCTCACAATACAAGGGTACTTATGTATAATTTATAAATGATACACATGTATGACGCTGGTGGGTGGATACTATAGATTTCTCATCCCTGGCGTGTTTGAGTGGAGATTCTTAAATATATGCGGAGAATATAATGACATTTAACATAAACAGCGTTCAAAGTGGATTTAAACTAAAAAAGTACAACGATGTAGGCTGCTTCGCTGTCTTCGAAACGGTGTACTCACTAACAGTTTCGAAGACAGCGAAAAAAATCTGCGTTAAGATGCCGGTTCGCAGCCGGCCATAAGCAGCAGCAGGAGAAGTGTCGCCGCGACACTATAATTTCTATATATTACTATGAAATACCTTCCGTAGCTAGCCACACGTCGCCTCCATAGTAATACATAGGATTGGGAACGAAAGAGAAAGAAGCAGTATCGCGGCGACACAACACACAACGCTTCACTTCATCGTTTCTTATACGAACAGCAAAGGAGTGGAACTCTCTTCCGGGGTCTGTGTTTCCCGACACCTATAACCTAGATGTATTCAAGGCCAGAGTGAATAGGCTTTTTCTGAGTAAGCGTGCTTCCTCGGCCTCGTCATAACTCCTCATGGGGTCAGTCGTAGGTCAAACGCAAGCCCATTTTGCTGCTGCCTGCGGTCGGATGCGAACCGGCACCTTTACGTGCCTTTACCTACCATACATTCTGGTAGAATTTGATATTTTTCATGGAACTCTTGTACTTTTTCGCTACATTTGAACCTTCATACAATACAGTCCAGCAAAATCTTAATACCTAAGCGGATTTTTGAGAAATCGATTGTTCCTTTTTATTGAAGTCCGTTAAAAATAGCTGTAAAAATCTGCGTTTACATTTTATCAATTACTAAGACTCTCATCATCATCATCATCATCATCATCATCATCATCAGCCTATAATGTCCCACTGCTGAGCACAGGCCTCCTTTCACAAATGAAGGTGAAAGGGAATGGGCAATACTCCACCACGCGTGCCCACTGCGGATCGGTGGAGGTAGGCTAGTGGTCAACCTACTGTTGGAATTTTTCAAGCCGCCTAGGAGGCATCCAACTAGCTTAACGACTATCACAATTAAGTAATAACCGGGACCAACGGCTTTACGTGCCTTCCGAAGCACGGAAACGCTCGATTTGAAATACCATCCAGGTACCGACCACGACAGGCGTAACTTAACTTTGCCGATCGATTAAGAACGGCTAATCATGCTACACCACGAGCGCTTCTCTACACCACGAGCGCTTCTTACTAAGACTCTAAGAATAATAAAAGTCTTATTTGTAGCTAAGACTACTGCTTTTGCACAAACACACACTATACGGCTATATGTATGATTTATGAATAGAAACGTTGAAATATTATCCTTAAAATATCTATTATAACAGAATTCTGCGAGTTCCTATTCGGATTATTCGACCGCTACAATCCTATCTAAACATCGAGAGGTCATGCAAATTATTACTTTGATGTATTACAGAGGCCCATTCAACAAGTGAAGCAAGGAATGTTATTTCGGATATTGGCAGCTATATCCGACCCCTTACATGAATATACAGTGAAACCTGGTTAAGTGAGACATCAAGGGACCTGCAATGTCGTTTCACTTATAGAGGTATTCCACTTACCCACTGTCTCAGATATACAGGTATAAATAAATATCTGTCTCATTTACAGAGGGTTTCATTAATAGAGGTGAGAATACAGGTTATTTCAGTTATACAGGTGCGATCATTAAATAAAATCTGTATGATAGTAAAGCGAAACTAAAACTGAAGGTCATTGAAGCTCAAAATTACTTACGTACTTGGAATTACGTGTGGGTTTGTGTGTAAACAAACAATGTTATCTCAGTTACAGAGGTTTATGCATATAAAATTTACTCGCTGTCTCAGTTATAGAGGTAACTATGATGATAAATCGAAAGAACAAATCCCAGATATAGAGGCTTACCTCGTCCCACTAACAGAGGTAATTCAGTGCCAAAGTGTTGGGACCTCAGCATGAGTTCCAGTTATGGAGGTTTCTCACTTATCCAGGTCCCACTTAACCAAGTTTCACTGTACCTTATTATTATGTAGACATAAGCATTGTTTTACAGTAGCGAGGAGAGTCTGATCGCACTTTTTCAGATATGAGGGTTTTCTGAGGCACTCTCAGCTCGAACCTTATCCACTCTTTATCATTTTGCATAGGCGATTTGTGACCTATATGAGATTGACTGAAGATTATATATTTCTTTGTACTATGGTTACTTTAATGTAAATTCTACCGTAATACAGGTCGTTGTTTTGGTCAGCGACGAGCGACTCAGGGTCGATAATACAAATGATACTGGTGTTAAAAAAAATATAAAAAAAATACTTTATTTTTTTTTAATAATAAAAATAAAAAAAATATAATTTTGAAAATCATGTAATAAGATAAAGAGTAGACATAATACTCAACGGGAGTACGAGGGAGTAAAGGGGTGGGCCGATGGCGGCTTGCGTCTAGCTCTAGACTGTGCACGTGCCTAGTAACCATACTTTGCGGTAATTTTATTTCAAATTGAATAAGGTATTTCTCAACATATTTACAGTATTTAATGGAATTAAGTCCATTTTTGGGGAATATATATTTTGTACTACCGCTCCTGGGTCGCTTGTCGCCGACCAAAACAACACCCTGTATATGATGATAAGGCAGAAAGTGGTAAACTACTCTCGAACGGTAATATGACTTATGAGAGAGACCTTAAATCTCGTTCAGGCTTTCATCGCCTTGTTGACGTAGCGTCGTATCTGGGGGCACGGGAGTGCCCCCCGCCAAGACAGCCAAGCGAAGCGAAAGGGCACTACCTACCTTTTCTCGAAGCGCTTCGTCGTTTTTTTGAACCCTCATAACTTGGGTTTGGATTATACCAGATAAACAAAATTCTCGGAACATGATGTCAATAGTGAACTTATTAAGCATATTAAGTTTCAATAACATAGCTCTTATACTTTAGATTTTATTGATATCTAAAAAACCCCGATTTCGTCACTGACTCACTGATGATCATCAAAACTCATAGGGTACTTCCTGAAGTCCTAGAAAGCTGAAATTTGGTATGTTAGCTTGTATTAGTACACAAACAACAAAAAAATTATAAAACTTGGAAATTTCAAACAAAAAAAAAGAAGTGAAATCCCACCAAAAACATTTTCATGTAAAATGTTGCCGCCAAGACATATGGCTCGTACTGTCAAAAAGTTATCAGATCTCATGTAGAGCCAAGCTTATAACTACATGCACTTACTCTATAATCCCTAACTTCACAACCTCTACACACCGTAGTCAAAATTTGTGGCTTGGCCGTTTCAATACTATAAGAACTATTGAATAACAAAAAAGCAATGAACAGTGAATACATTTTTCACCTTACTCCCATGTAACGGTAGCGAAACGGCCAAGCCACAAATTTTGACTACGGTGTGTAGAGGTTGTGAAGTTAGGGCTTATAGAGTAAGTGCATGTAGTTATAAGCTTGGCTCTACATGAGATCTGATAACTTTTTGACAGTACGAGCCATATGTCTTGGCGGCAACATTTTACATGAAAATGTTTTTGGTGGGATCCAATTAACTGCGTCTTTCATGGCGGCGGAATTAATTCAAAAGCGAAATTAATTTATGCACAATTTCACTTTGCTGCGAATGAGGGAAGCATCTTAATGATGTCGAAGTAATAAGTTGTTGGAATTGAACTTACTGGAAAGAAAAATTATTGGCAAAGTAAATTGGAAAGAAAATACTCACTTTTTTCTCTTATGGAGGAGCAAGGTTGTGGAAGATATTCCGCCTGGCTAGGTGTCAATGCCCGGGGACTGCTTCCAACATTTCTTCTTGTAAATTTGTGTATGCTAAGTCTTGTGTCTATAAATTGTTTAAAATAGGAAGGTGCGTGATAATCGAGTAAAATAATTAACTTTTTAACAAAAAAAAAACCGCCTTCAAAGTACACTAAAAAGTATAAAATAACTCTTATCTGACACTGTTTTGAAGTGAGCGAAATCGCATGACGTGTTCTATAGAAAATATTTCGCTGACTTCAAAACAGTGTCAGATAAGAGTTATTTTATACTTTTTAGTGTACTTTGAAGGCGGTTTATTTTTTTGTTAAAAAGTTAATTATTTTTGAATTTTTAGTTTCATTATATACTGAATACATCTGCGTAACCCTTTCGAGTGTACAGGCCTGATGTTTTGTTGTGTGATTGCGTAAACAATGCATATTTATGCGATAGTAGCAATCGCGGCTGATTTACTGTAATTTTTTTAAGTGTTCCGTTGTCTATCTCCGAAACTCATCATCAGATCTATATGAAATTTATATGGGACCATTTCGGAATATACCCCTTTCGAACAAAAAAAGAATTTTGCAAATCCGTCTATATATGACGGAGTTATGCCCGAACATACATAAAAAAAAAATATATATATATATAAACATCCGAATTGAGAACCTCCTCCTTTTCTTGAAGTCGGTTAATGAATAAAGAAAATATATAGAAAATATATTCTTCATTTACGAGATTTCCTTGTCATGTCAAAATAATTACTCAACTGTGTTAAATTAACACATTGTCACACGGACAGTTTGAAACAGTTTAGTGGGTGGCTCACTACATTAGGGGATTTAGTTACTCTTATATCTATAATTATATATCATCTTTTTATACTATATAATACTAGCTGTCCCCCGCGGTTTCACCCACGTTTCCAAGATAAAAAGTAGCCTATGTACTTTTCCATACCATAGGCTATCTGCATGCCTCATGATGCTCATGATGATCCGTTGAGTAGGAAGGCGTGAAGGCGTAACAAACAAACAAACAAACTCACTTGCGAATTTATAATATTAGCTAGGATTATACAGCTGAAGAGTTTACTAAGGTTCTGTG
The DNA here is from genome assembly GCA_951394255.1 of Polyploca ridens. Classification (NCBI taxonomy): domain Eukaryota; kingdom Metazoa; phylum Arthropoda; class Insecta; order Lepidoptera; family Drepanidae; genus Polyploca; species Polyploca ridens. Next base: position 10,397,262 of record OX596261.1, read on the forward strand.
TTTTAAGGCGCTAATCAACTAACAGTTCGATTTTAGTTTGGGATCAGTTAGCCGTGTGTGAGGAATGTCCCAGGATTTTAAAAGTTATTCCGTTCTGTTCAGATCACGAATGTAGGTGACACCGCAGAATACGTTTGCTGAAAAGAATACGTTTATTTGTATGGTTGAATGCTTTATTTTAAGACCTACCAATCCGATTCTAAACTTTTTATATGTTGAGGGAGCATAGAGTTTATTCGCTTATAGAGCTGCTCTACTGGGGAAGTACCTCCACCTTACAGAATACCGCAGCCAAATAACTTTATGTTAGGTGGCGCGTGAGTTCATTGGGGCGGGGGGAAGGGTCGGTAACGCGTGAGTTTACAATTTACAATTTGCAATTTCACCATAAGGCAGGCCGTATCCTTGATTACCGACTTCGTAGCTTAAAAATAAAACATTAGATAGCCCGTTTATTGAGGAAGGTAATAGGCTGTATAACATCTCGCTAATGCAGGTATAACCGCGGGATACAGATACTTTACGATATTACCTTTGTATGTACCACAGTTTAAGGCCGGCCGCATACTATAAGAAATTTTCTGTCAGAAATTTTCGGACGCCCGCCGGAAGGCACTTTCCTCATACATTTTGTTCTAGACCCCGCATACTATCCGAAAATTCTGACGTGTCTGACGTCCAAAAATGTATGAGCAAGCGGGCGTCCGAAAATTTCTGACAGAAAATTTCTTATAGTATGCGGCCGGTCTAAAACAACCTTCACCTGCCAGTCTACGATAGTTCAATAGACTGTATTAATAACAAGGACTTACAAATATTGATATACGTAAATAGCAGCTCTGTCCCTAATGATAAGGGAAATAGAAAACTAAAATATATAATTAAACACAACCGTTTGTTGTCGGGTGTCTTTACAACTGTATTGAATCAATTGACATGTACGTATATAGTGTCCTTTGATATCCATAAACTATTTGAAGAAAAACAAAATTCACAAGAAGTGCCTTTGCCTCCTTATGTGTGTTCTACCGCTTGTACAACGGACAGTGTTCTGAAGAATTGTTTAAGATGATGCCCACGGCTACCTTCTACCACCGCAACTCTCGCCATCGACGGGGAGTTCATCCTCACATATTGAAACCAGAATTGTTTCGAGCTGTGCGGTCTCAAAGGAGCTTCCTTCCGCGGTCTCTCAGATTGTGGAATGAGCTCCCCGCCGTGGTTTTCCCAATAGAGTACAGCATGGGGTTCTTCAAAAAGGGTGTGAAGAGATTTCTGCAGGGTCGGCAACGCGTGAGTAACACCCCTGGTGTTGCAAGTGTCCATAGGCTGCGGTAATCGCTTACCATCAGGTGGGCCGTATGCTTGTTTGCTACCTAAGTAATATAAAAGTGACGGGCCAAAAAAGTTTGCCTTATAACCCTTACGCGGACAAGTCGACGAGCAAGTTCTAAACCGTCTAAATCAATACATTTATTTGAACCTAATTACCCACCCCATAGGACCAACTTGCGTCAACCTGGGATAAAATTTTAACCATGCCGGATGGTACGTAATTTTAACCCAGCTTTTGACGCAAATGGGCCTTACCTTATGGTGACCGGTTACAAAATATTGCAATTATTTTTTTATTTATTGCGGCAAAAAGTAAAATTAGTATTAAAAAAATTATAATACGAGAAGGAATGGGGTTCTATATAATAGCACACATAAATGTGACCTATTTTATCGTCTACCATCAACAGGTTATCGATTGTGGGTTACCGCTCCGCATGCCAAAGCCCGCCCACAATATTCAGCTATTACAAACAAACAAACATGCCTCCGTAAAAGCCTCCGTTTCACAACTAAAATAATATTTACATTGTGTATGAATGATTTTGGATCTTGTAGCAGATATTGGAAAAGCAGATGGCATATTATTTTGAAATTATAGCCTCGTTTTTTTTCTTTGTACAATAGTACCCAACTAATATGGCTTACCGATGTACCTGCGCAGAAGATACATTTTCAAAGCGTGGGAAACGCTATTGGTCGGCAGCTGCCGCCATGTTAGCGCGCGCCGTGCGGATGCGTCACGAGTGAGACGGAACTAACAGCTGCAGTGTATTATGAACCTTATAGTAGTGATCTAAGGTTGATTGTAAGTTTTAAGCATTCTTTCGATAATCTTCGGGGCCATACTTTCTTTTCTGTGCGAACGAAGATTCACGACGCGCCTTATAAGTTGGGTACTACTGTAAGTGGTGGTAACTTCAGTAGCTTTGACCTTCATAAGTGCCCAACTAGGGCCTACATTGAATGATAAAAATTGTTTACCAGAGTTTGTTTGGCTAAATAAATAATATAGTTTTGGTTGTGTTATGGAAACCAATACTATAATATGTATTAAACTTTTATTATTCAATTTAGGCCCTGGGTCCAATTTAGGCAGGGCCGGCTTAGTTTGGGACTAGATGGCCGTGTGTGAAGAACGTCCCATAATCCTAACTAATATTTTAAGTGCGAAAGTGAGTTTGTTTGTTTATTACGCCTTCACGCCTCAACTACTCAACGAATCATCACGAAATTTGGCATGCAGATAGCCTATGGTATGGAGAAGGACATAGGCTACTTTTTTCCCGGGAACGTGAGTGAATCCGCGGGGGACAGCTAGTGTTAATATAGTTAGTTGATATTTCAGTCAAATCATCTTATACCACTATATAAATATGTCCATGGAAGAAAAATACGTCGTTGAACTATAAAATCAATGCATAATACGCATGTAAACTATACGCATTGCGCTAACATTTAAAGCTTACACCCCTTACACCAAACACAGACACAATATTGGTCACAAAATAACATTTAATATGCACAAACAGTGTAACACAGAGTAAGATACCTAATTTGAATTCAGGGACTGCTCCCGTTCTAATGTCCGTACTTTTTGGCAAAAACGATCGTTAATCTAAATTTCCCGGGACGTTTTTGTCATATCCTGCTCTCAAATATACGGGTATATTTTCTTTCTTCACCGTAGACGTCGCTGGAAATGATACGTATTAGGTTTGGTGGGTGGAGCCTCGCAACTTTTACGTAATATTTCGACTTTTTCGAGATCAAAATTAGCGCCTCTAATGGGTTTGACGGGCCAGATGGCGCAATTGGTTAAGGTTCACCTTACGCGCCGCAGGTCGTGGGTTCGATTCCCACACAGGACATGCATTTGTGTGCATGAACATGTCTGTATGTCCTGAGTCTGGGTGTAATTATGTATATTAAGTATGTATTTACAAACAAAAAGTAGTATATGTATTATATCAGTTATCTGGTTTCCATAGTACAAGCTCTGCTTAGTTTAGGATCAGATGACCGTGTGTGAGGAATGTCCCAAGATATTTATTTATTTATTTTATTAATGAAAGAAGTCTTCCTGTTCTATAATTTCTCTCAAATTCTTGTTATTCTCGATTACATGTAGAAAGCCTTTATAGTTATTGACATTTTTAGATTAGGTATTTGTTTTATATTTTCTTTAACAAAAACTTTCAATGAAGAATTAAGTTCTAATATTACCCTTATTTGACGCAATTAACATAGAAACTCTATTAAGGGGGGGTCTAAGCTCAAATGCTCAAAAATGGGTTTCTTTGAGAGTCGAGTATGACGTAACGCAATGAAAATACCTAACACAAAAAATAATGTGGACAGAAGAGGGTTTTGAGAAAAATGTTAACCGAATAGAATATTAAAAAGTGCTTTGATATTCCCAATAAAAAATTCGTAAGTTACGTCTAAAAAAATCTTTCGCGTCGAAATTCTCCGTATTTTCAGCGATGACAACAATTTTATTTTTAAGAATATATAAGATACAGAGTTATATTAGAATGTTAACCGGACACTTATTCAATTTAATGTGTATATTCTGTATAATCCAAAGAAAACCCGTAAATAATAGTCCATTTCATAGAGTCGACACATTTATGATTTTCCATTTTCAACCTTATTCCAGTAAAGAACGAGTGCTGTCAAAATCGTAGTCAGTCCGCGCCTTAACTGTCTGTAGTAACAAAACCATTGAAAATCAATTCGTTTTTCCCTCACGTTTGCATTCAATCGCACCCTTTTCAACGCGGCTATAAATATTTATCGGAAGGCTCTGGCCGTGACGTGGCACATTGTGACGTGGCTATGGTCACATCAAAGTCCGCGCCACGGTTACCCGGCCACGATTAACCGCGGGATCCCGGGATAAACGTCAGATTATATCGCTATTGGCGATCGACTGGCATCTGTCAAACGATTCCATTTTTGATTTTATGACATTTTGAATTTGGTATATCGCACATTTACTATTACATTAACTCACTGAGTATGAAGGTATTGCCTATTTTCTCAAAAAAAAAATATAACTGACTTAGGCCTGAGTAACACCCGATCGTACATCATTGTACACAGCTTTTGGCGCAATTGGATTAAAATAGCATAAGGTAATGTTTAAAATTTTAACTCAAGTTGACGCAAGTGGGCCTTAGGAGACTTCCTGATATCCGATGTTATGATTATGACACATGTCAAATAAATAAAAACTCATAATTTAACACGCGAAAGGTGTCTCTTAAAGGTAGCCGTCTCTTGGTTAGTAAAATGAACATTAGTATTTTATTTTACGTATAGGAGAACAACAATTTATATTAACTTAGTAATGGAACAGGACGCGACATCCAATTATAGTTATCCACTAAATAACATAAATATGTAAGCGAATACAGACCATGTTTTGTAAATTGTTATCCCACCAAAAACATTTTCATGTAAAATGTTGCCGCCAAGACATATGGCTGGTACTGTCAAAAAGTTATCAGATCTCATGTAGAGCCAAGCTTATAACTACATGCACTTACTATATAAGCCCTAACTTCACAACCTCTACACACCGTAGTCAAAATTTGTGGCTTGGCCGTTTCGCTACCGTCACATGGGAGTAAGGTGAAAAATGTATTCACTGTTCATTGCTTTTTTGTTATTCAATAGTTCTTGTAGTATTGAAACGGCCAAGCCTCAAATTTTGACAACGGTGTGTAGAGGTTGTGAAGTTAGGGCTTATATAGTAAGTGCATGTAGTTATAAGCTTGGCTCTACATGAGATCTGATAACTTTTTGACAGTACGAGCCATATGTCTTGGCGGCAACATTTTACATGAAAATGTTTTTGGTGGGATTTCACTTCTTTTTTTTTTTGTTTGAAATTTCCAAGTTTTATAATTTTTTTGTTGTTTGTGTACTAATACAAGCTTACATACCAAATTTCAGCTTTCTAGGACTTCAGGAAGTACCCTATGAGTTTTGATGATCATCAGTGAGTCAGTGACGAAATCGGGGTTTTTTAGATATCAATAAAATCTAAAGTATAAGAGCTATGTTATTGAAACTTAATATGCTTAATAAGTTCACTATTGACATCATGTTCCGAGAATTTTGTTTATCTGGTATAATCCAAATCCAAGTTATGAGGGTTCAAAAAAACGACGAAGCGCTTCGAGAAAAGGTAGGTAGTGCCCTTTCGCTTCGCTTGGCTGTCTTGGCGGGGGGCACTCCCGTGCCCCCAGATGATATTATTCAATAAACTATCCGTATACAAAATTTAAATTATCAAAAAAGGTTGCCTTGGATTTTACATTTAATATTTTTGATTTTAATAGGCAATATATTACACTTAACGTCACCGCAAAGATTTCCGACTTCATGTCTAATTGGTTCGACGTTCTACCTCTTTCTAGCTTAATCCTTCTGAAAGAATCCAGCGTCACCAAAAAATCAACAAAGTCAAGACATTAAACAACGAACCAAAATATTCCTCATAATTGGCGCAGATTATTTCAACGAAAACCCCTGAATGTGGCGTCGCACCTCTCTCAATTAACCACACTTTTGTCAAGTTGTGTGAACATTGTAATATCTCATATTATAAGCCGTTTGAACAGGTATATAATCCACATTTGGGTCGTAATTTACATAAGTTTTTACTTAAAGGGACACCGCAGTTGCTCGATGTTCAGGGAACAACAATTTTCAACAACCTTACACGGCAAATAGAACGTCTGTCCTAATTAAATACGTCCATACGAGGTGCAAATAACGGCTCTTTGTTGAAAATTAGATTTGCCTTGTACGGGTACCTATTTTTTTCTAACTTCTGTGCAATTAAACTCTGGTTCACTTTCCTGAATATAAAATGCTGAATTTGCTAACTATTTGAGGAAAAGGATTTAACTAACGAATCTCGGATTTTGGAGAAACTCGATAATTAACAAATTCGGCAGTTTTAAAGACTGCTAGCAGTAAGAAATAACTAAAGCTAAAAGCCGTGAGTCACTACTGGGCACTTCCTCTTTTATAGCTCCTAATTTAACTGCTCCATACTCAAGGGGCCGTTTACCGACAAAGTGAAAGAGACATTTTAAATTAAATGTCCCACAATACACAATTTATTCCTTCCGAGTTACCTTAGCTATCTTGAAATGAACCTACGTACCTATCTACAGAGTCGTAAGTTAGCTGGTTTATTTTTTCAAGTCGTCGCGCATTGTCTGTACTGCCTTGGGATTGTTTGGGAGTTGGCAATGTGCCGACTGAAGAAAAAACTTTCTCAGTCTTGTTCTGCAATTACCTCACAAGTAAGTTATTGGGTGGGTGGGTCGGTACAATTCGGTAGAAAACGGTAGGTGCTTCGGTTCGTGTGTAATTTTGAACTCTCTCGGCGATGCTGTAACAAATGGTTGAATTTCTAAGTAACTTGTGTCTTTGTTTGGACTTACGATTTGTACTGTGTTTATCGGACTCTACCGCGTAGTAGATACTTTTTTAACTTAAGATTGCACTATTTATAGGTTTTTGAATGTTTTTATTACATGCTATTAAAATGTGTGTAGTTTTGATGTCGTTTTTGACGTTTATGTGTGAATAGTTGACGATCAAATTAGTATAGTAGAGGCATTGACTAAAATGTTATATAAAGTGGTACGTGACTAAAACACTTTCGTCTAAACTTTACCAGATCCACTTAAAACTTAGCCGCCGTTAAAACCTTACAACAGTTTTAGCTCTACAAAAAGCGCTATAAAAGCTGTTCGGGCGCCTTTATTATTGTTACATATTTTATGAGAATGTTTTTGAGACTTTAGCCGCTGGAATTCTAAAATTAGCTCAAAGCAGTCGCCTGTTTTTGGTCTGGGATACGACGTTGAGCGATCGGTGAACGAATCACAAAGTAAATAAGAAACATCGCAAATAAAGATGGATAAATCCAGGCAAAGGTTAGGTAATTGATGTAGGTATGTGTTTATTTCGTGGAAAAGTTTTTATTGTTTCAGTACCAAATACTATTGCAATTATAATACCTTAGAAACAACTTAGCTTAGTAATCTCATACAAATCTTATTTAATTAAATATTAAATTTACTTAGTCTATTTTGTCAAGTTGATTTAATTATACCATCGTGTCTTTTCGTCAATTTGTCGCAAACATTAATTTGTTCCTTCAAAGATTTAATAGGCTTGTTATGAACCTAACAACTTGGGAACCCAATTTAAGATCATCAGGCCATTCAAATTTCAACTTTATAAGAAGCAAAATTAGGGATATATTCACATGAGGAATTATCTTCGCGCTGATCCTGATAAACCCAGCCATCTGTCAGAACCACGCGACAAAATCCCGCCTGACAGTACATCTTCTGCTCAACATATTGCCATGTCACTCTCGTGAATCAACTTGAAAATGTACCATAAGCTGATATAAATAAGGTGTCTTCTCCTAAAATATTGATTCTACCCTCGATTAATTTTTAAATAGAGCGACCGAGTGGAACAATACTGCTGATATGAATGATGAAGCTTTTTTTATGAAACTTGGGACGAACATGTTACGGTTATTATAACAATAGTTGATGAGTCATTTTTCACTTATCATTGACAACAATGATGATGAAAAATGAAGCAGTAACTACAAAGCCCATAAGTGCTTATTTAAAAGTACATTATGAACCGTTTGAAAGCGTTATAAACTTACGCTTAGCCACATCATATATGCAGTTTATATGCAATGAAATTATCGCAATAAAGCGCTACGCTACAGTGGGCGACAGCTTGTACACACGGCTACAGATCAGCTTGATGTGTAGCCGTGTGTACAATAGTTAATAACATTAACTTTGATATTGTGAGCTCTCAGCAAAGCTAAAAGATAAAAATATATAAGTCCGTGGTAAGACCTATCTTAAAGTATGGTTAGGAATATTGGGCAGTAAAGAAGACGGATGAAAGAAGATTGCATGCAGCTGAGATGAGGACGTTGAGATGGATGTGTGCAGTGACAAGAATGGATAAGATAAGGAATGAGTACATAAGGGGAAGCTTAATAGCAACAGTGACTGAAAAGTTGAGCGGGAACCATTTAGCGTGGTATGGACATGTTATGAAGAAGAATGAAAGCCACTACAAGAGTTATGAATATGAAAGTGGATGGATATACGGGAAGAGGAAGACCGAAAATGAGATGGATGAATTGTGTGAAAGATATTCTGCTATGACGGATAGAGAGGACGAATGGAAGAAATGTATTGGGAACAGGGCAGGTAAATAATGATGATAGTGAGCTCTCAGCACTGGATGTAACCACTAGCACTCAAATGCCGTAGTCTAGACTAGCTTGAAGCTAAGAAAACATAGATAATTGTAACATTTTGTTAAATAAGAACTTGCGCGAGTGGACTCGCACATAATTTAAATTAAACCGGAAGAAAATACCTGTCATTTACGAAGTATTCTCTGCGACTGAAATAGGTACTATAAATTGTTAAAGTTGCGTCTGATTCTTTAGAACTTAGCATTTCTACTATCACTTCAATTAAGGTTCTAATTGTCGCAAGAATCCAGGAAAACCAACATAAAATACTTTAGAGGTCTTTGCTCCATTATTAGTAAAGATATAAGTGTCTTAATTTTAACCGATAACGATCCGTAAATTATAGGATTTGACCATTAGGACATCTTAAGGGTCGCCACTTCGCCAGTAAAAGAAAATCTTCTAAATCTTAAATATTTTCACTGGGGAAGGGAGAAGGATCGGTAACGAGGTAAGCGTCCATATGGCTACGCTAACCGCTTATCATCAGGCGGATTGTATGCTTGTTTAACAACTTGGTCGTTTAAAAAAAATACTCATATTCATAGACAAGAACACACTTCGGCACGTAACTTGGCAAGGTTTTGGCGTTGTGGGAGTAAGGTTGCGCATGTACACGGAATGGTCACTTTCATTGTTTTTAATTATTCTATGGTTACTGCCATAATTTTTTGTTAATCATAATCACAAATTTTTTCCTAGTTTGAGAGTCAGGAGATCTCTTTGTAAACACATCTAGCCTACAAAATGTTAATACCTTGCCCGGTTAAGTCCATGCGTCTTTGTTCATAATTTATTTACCTACCTATAAAGCGTTATTTATTTAACTAATATGGTTACGTAAATAATGTATTTTTTTTGACAATGACAATAGAGTGACGTTATTTACATACGTGACCCTGTACACAGTATATTAGTTAAATAAAGTTATATGAGTAAGGGGGTTTAAGATAATAAATTCAAATTCAAAAAGCATTTATTCAATTTAGGCACTTATGAACGTTAACAAATGGCTCTACACCGTTATGGCTGAATAAACAAGTCTGAGTCTAAAGAAAAGTAATCTAACGAATCTTGCCAAGTTACGTGCCGGCGACTGTAATACATGAAGTGACGTATTAATACCTAGTAAGTGCGACCAATAAGGACCGCCAACAACCATAGAAACCGCTAAATAATCGTAGCCTCGTAGCATAGGTCGTAGCAACTCGTAGCTACTCGTAGTAGATCGTAGAACGATCTCTTAAGGATGATTGCAATATGAATCTTTTTAAAATACCTTCAAGCCCCATCCCGAGCGATACAGGCAGAAGTCTCAATACAAAATTAACTCATCCTTATTCAAATTCCTTACCTCTATTTGCTTACATAGACCGCAATATCCAAACTACATTTCTCAAGTTTAAATAGATTAGGGAGGTATATTGTATTTACTGTCAGTGAGAGATCTAAGCTAACTGAATTAATCAACAGTGGACTACAGGGAGGCTGTGAGATCCAATTAGATCGTAGTAGCGGATGCAACATGTATAAATGTATGAAAGAGGTTACTGCTAATTAAGGCGCCTGAGCCGAGACGTGTGTTATGTGTTTAATATTAATGTAGTTTGATCAATTAGATTAGCAATAACAATGACATTTGAGAATTAATATTTAGATTCTAAACTAAGTCGTTAGATAATTACACCTTAAATAACTTTACTGTTGCCAGTGCGTACAATAGAGTGACTGCTCAGGGTGGCGGCACCCTCATTTTGCTAAATAGTAATATTAAATATAAGAATCGTACTGATATTACTTGTCATTCTGTGGAACGCGTATGCGAGGTGGCATGTGCAGAGATTGAAAGCTCCATTATTTTATGTGTGTATAGACCTCCTGCGTCAAATTTTACTTTGTTTTGTTCCATAATGGAACAAATACTTAGTAAATTATCAAAATGTAATAAGTCAGTAATTATTTGTGGTGACTTTAATATTGACATCCTAATACCCTCATTAGATAGAAATAATTTTATTACGTTATTTAAATCATTTAATATGTCTCATCTATTTAATGAGCCCACGAGAGTGACGGCTACTACTTCCTCTTGTATTGATAACATAATAACCAACAGTAACGTTTTAGAGAAGTCAATAATAAGTGGCGTCCGTTCGGATCATTTGGCCCAATTAGTAAAGTTTCCGTGTAAAAAACTTAGTTCATCCGTAACGAAAACATTTAGGTCAGTTAATAAAACAAGATTAAATAATTTCAGCGTCAATATGGATTATAAAATTAGTAACACTACATATACTTCTGATGATCCAAATGTAAACTATGAAAAAATATTTAAAGATATTTGCAACGAATTTAATGTATCTTGTCCAATCAAAACTAAGAAGGTAAATAATAATAAACTTCAATTCTGTAACTGGGCAACTAAAGGAATCAGGAAGAGTAGGGATAACATGTATGATCTTTACCATCAGAGATCTTACAATAGTAATGAAAACTTTCATATATATGTTAGAAACTATTCCGAGATATTTAAACAGGTTTGTATTCGAGCAAAGGCCATCTACATAGGCAATAGGGTAAATAGTTCTAATAATAAAATTAAAACAGTGTGGCAGATTATTAATACAGAGACTGGTAAGAATAAAATCAAAGATAATACTTTTTCTCTTAAAATTAATGATACATTAATCTCAGGTAAATTAGAAGTAGCATCTGCTTTTGAAACTTTTTTCTCAAATATACCTATGGAGGCTACTAAAAATCTTGCTTCGTCTTCCACGTTAGCTGAATCGATTTTACAGAATAATTTTCAACAAAATATTCCAGACTTCGCATTCACCCAGGTTAATGACTATGACATTATCGCGGCTTTTAAGTCACTAAATATGAAAAATACAGAAGACTTATGGGGTTTGTCAGTTAAGGTTATACAGTCAATTATTTTCAATATTGCCCCTATTTTAGCCCTAATTTTTAACCAATGTCTCGAACAGGGCAACTTTCCTGACTTAATGAAATACAGCAAAATTGTTCCAATCTTTAAATCGGGATGTAAAAACAATCCCTCAGATTATAGACCTGTTTCAGTACTTCCTGCATTAAGCAAGATTTTTGAAAAGATTGTGCTAAACCAAATGTTAAGGCATTTTAATAACCACAAGATACTCCATGATGATCAGTTCGGTTTTACAAGAGGTAAGTCCACTACGGATGCGGGAGCTAAACTTATTAAGCATATTTTTCAGGCCTGGGAGTGCTCACACGATGCTATTGGTATCTTTTGTGATCTCTCCAAGGCATTTGATTGCGTAGATCACCAAACGCTAGCTCTTAAACTTAAGTTATATGGAATTCGCGGAGTGGCCCTCGATCTTGTGGTTTCCTATCTTTCAGGGCGCCAACAAAAAGTAGGAATCAATGGTAGTGTGTCATCGGGCTCCTTAGTCAAATTAGGCGTACCTCAAGGCTCGATTTTAGGCCCATTTCTGTTTCTAGTTTATATAAATGACCTACCTTACATGGTGAAAGAACTATCAGATGTCGTTTTGTTTGCAGATGATACGTCTCTGATATTTAAAGTAGATAGAAAAGACAAAGACCTTTTAAAAGTTAACCACGCTCTGGAAACTGTGTCTCAATGGTTTGCTGCCAACAATCTAATGCTAAATTCTAAAAAAACTAAATGTATAAGATTTTCATTACCAAACGTACCAAAAGTTGATACCAATGTTATTGTGGACGGTACTAAACTTAATGTAGTAGATAAGACTGTTTTTCTTGGTCTGACCATAGACTGTAGATTGCAGTGGGGTGCTCACCTGGAAGCCTTAGGTGGTAAACTGAGCTCCGCTGCTTTTGCAGTCAGCAAAATAAGGCAACTGACGGACATTAATACAGCCAGATTAATTTATTTTGCATATTTTCATAGCCTTATGTCTTACGGTATTTTGCTGTGGGGTTCTGCCGCAGACTTGGAATCAATTTTTGTATTGCAAAAAAGAGCAATTCGCGCCATCTACTGTTTGGGGTCTCGCGAATCTCTGCGAAAGGTATTTCCGGAAATTAATATATTAACTTTGCCCTCTCAGTACATTTTTGAAAATATTATGTATGTTCGTAAAAACATTAATTTGTTTCCAGTCAATAGTGATTATCACGATAGAAACACTAGAAACAAAGACAAAATAACTGTGCCTAGATTTAGATTAGCTAAAGTAAATAAGTCCTTTCTTGGGAATTGTATCCAATTTTACAATAAAATTCCTCATAGCGTGACCAGTATGTCCTTTTTTAAATTTAAGGAACATATCAAAAAGCGGTTGTTGAGTAGGGCCTATTATAAAGTGTCTCATTATATTGACGACAAGGATGTATGGAAGTAGCTTCTCTCTGCACCTGCTTCACTTAGCAGCTAGTTCAAGGTCCATTTTAATTCTAAGTATGCTATTATTATTATAAGTTATCTTTTTTTTATTTTTTGTTTAATTTACAGATTATTACTTATAGTAATTAATTCAATTTAATGTTTTTCATTTATTTCTAAATTCTTCAATAGATTATGTCTGTCTCCTTAATTGTTATATTTTCTATACATATACCTAAATGATATTTAGTATAAACTTGTCAATAGTCACAGTGATAACAAATTGCGTGTTTAGTAGTTTCCCTTTAGTTTATTTTTTATTTCTAAGCCAGACTTAAGTAAGTCATGCTCACTTTAAGGCCTTTGCTTGCGGCGGCGTCGTGTGACGGGTCGCTCACTTCCCTCCAATATGGCGAGGAGGGCGATGGCTGCCACACGCGTCATACTTGTGAACAGGTGCTGCTTGTGGGGGTTGGTCTGCTTAAGTTTGCCATTTATTTATTTACTTATTAAATATAGATTCAGTCTACTTTGTAGTTTTGCCGCCGCGCCGGGGCACGCAATTGTTGTCAGTGCGATTAGAATGTAAATATTATGTAATGAATCTAAGCTTGTTTTGAAAAGAGTAATTGCTGAGTTTATTGCCGGCTCTTCTCAGCAAATGCAACCTTCCGAACCGGTATTAGAGTATTAGAGTCAGACTTTTCATAAGTGCCTGCGAAGGTCTATTTGAATAAATGATTTTGAATTTTGAATTTCTTAACCTTATAGATAATAGTACATTATGATACATGTGTGCAAAGTTGGTTATTAACACTCGAGGCAGTGTTATGCGCGTGAGCCGCAGGCGAACGCGATTAGTGAGCCGAGATTGTAATATCTTTTTTCTTTCATTTTATCTTTCTTTCTATACCCAAGACCTATTTCTAAGAACTAACTATTGAAAAATATATGACTTGAAAATTATTTGAACGGGGAGATCAGTCAGCATTCAGATTGTTTGAACCTCAAAAAATGCAGACGTCCAAAAAGTCAACTCGAAACACAGCGCAGAAATAATAATGCGTCTATAAATGCGTGATACAATGTAACTCTGCTCTGTGATGCTGTTTCATAGCAAATAGGCTTAACATCGAGGCCTCATTTCAATCATTTTGCGACGGCGAAACCGCAGCACTAACTAGTCTATACAATACAAATAAATTAAATTGAAGTGTATGTTTGTAAAACAAAGTGTTTAGGCCAAAATACCTATAATAATATTAAAGTAGAAACCTACTCATATTGAGTTTCAATGACGAGCCTCTACTTCCCGATTCCTCTCCTTTTCCCACATCATATGTGAAAGCGAGAAAAGAGCTTCGGGAATCTTCGAGATACTTCGGCGACGCATCGCCAAGCGCGTGTGTGCGAGTGAAACGAAACGCGCGTGCCCCGCAACCCCGCAAGGTTTAGTACGAAAAACGCTACAGACCGAGAAACATTGAACTTTGTGATTTGTGAACTGATATGAAAAAATAGTGCTTATCACTGTGCTGGATTACCATAGGAGTTCCTGGTAAGTCCTTACCTTTATCCTAGGAGGCTCCTCGTTTTCCATATTAATATTTTTACGCAAAAACCCATCATTTTTCTGGTACGCCTTCGAGCGGATTCATTTTGAGTCAGCCATTACAGCAATTTAATTTCATATCAAATCACGTATAATTTCCCGCTTTCTATAGGTTTTATGCCTCTAAATAGGTATATACCTCATAATACGCAAGTCTTATACCTCATAAATAGGTTTTAGACTATATAAATACGATATTTCGTACTCCCGCCATTTTTACCACGACAATCGTGATAAAAAGTAGTTAGGTATTCAATACCGCCGCCGCTCCTCCATATTTTTAGGACTTAGATTTTATAGGTACCGATTCGTATCTTATTATACGAAATCATATGGTGTACTAATAACCGCAATACGTACTTACTATTTGTACTATTACTACGCATATAATTGCATTCTATGAGCCTTGTCTGTCGACTTGAAATAAACTTTCATACCTATATTAGGTGCCTAAACTGTTGGATATACCTACTTACCTACAACATTTTACTTTAATTAGGTAATTTTGCAATTTATTATTACGCAATCTTTCACAATGGAAGCTATTGAAACTAAAATTAAAATATTGGAAGCTAAAAATGAAGCTATTTTTGAACAATTATCGTTCTTATATGATTCTTCTAAGAATGTGTCCACATCCGCGAGTGCAGACCTTCGTTCCTCAGAGACATTCATGGCGGACACTGAAATTATTAGTACAATTCGTCATGAATTTAGTGCCAATTTAGATACAATTAACGCGTTAAATATGCAACTTGATCCAGAATATAAGATTGATTATAAAAAAAATGATTTCCTTTGATACAGTGTACACCCGAATAGAAAGGGTTCGTTCTCTTATCGTCAATAAGACAAATACTACGTCGAATGTGTCTGCGCAGAATACTATTCCGTCCCAATATAAAGGTCGTATCAAACTACCACCAATTCAAATTCCGTCATTTGATGGAAAAATAGAAAATTGGCCCGTCTTCTTTGAATCTTTTAAATCTAATATACATTCAAATCCTGATCTTTCGAATTCTCAAAGAGTACAATATCTTGTAGGTAAATTAACAGGAAATACTTTAAAAATCACGGCAGGTATTATACCGTCCGGTGATAATTATAATTCTATTTGGGACAGCTTAGTTCAAAAATATCAAGATAAAAGAGCATTAGGCTCACACTACATGTCTAATTTATTCAATATTAAACCCGCATTAAATAATTCCGCGTCTTTAAATACGTTCATTGAAACTTTCCACGCTTCTGTATCTGCTTTGGAACAGTTAGGTATTGAAGATATGAAAGATTTTATCTTACTTTCTTTAGCTTTAAAGAAGTTAGATCCCGCAACCGCTAATTCCTTTGAAATGTTTATGAGGAATAAAGAAATTCCTTCTTATAAGGATTTTGTTGATTTTATTAAATCGCAAGTAAAAATATTAGATCGTACTTCTACGCCAATTGCTGGCTCCGCGCGAACCGCCCCAGTCGGTAGCAACCTTAATAATCCGCCCGCTTCTCGGTCTCAACCGCGTAATTCAAACACAGTCCACCATGCTTTCCTTGCACGCGATAATAATAATAAAAGCACTTGCTTATTTTGTAATAAATCTGATCACTATCAGATTTTTTATTGTTCCTCTTTTAAAGCACTTAATACTAAAGATCGTTTAGATTTTGTTAAATCTAAAAGAGGCTGTGTAAACTGCCTCAGCCTTACGCATACTGCTTCTCAGTGTAAGTCGTCGTATAGTTGTAAAACTTGTAATAAACACCATCATTCTCTTTTGCATTTGGATAGCAATTCGCAATCGCAACAAATAGTTTCTGACTCGCATCCCTCTCACTCGGCGCGTCTTGATAATAGCGATAACCGCATCGCGCCGTCTCCACACGTGCAGGACGCGCAGCTTTGCGCGCAGCCGTCCGCCGCCGCCCGCACCGCGCCGCGACCGTTCCCGTGCGCAGCCTCGCCCGCGCATCTGACCGCGTCTCCTTCTAACGCTACGGACGCTCCTCAACCGGTGTCGCTATGCACCCGAGCGCGAGTTGATAAGAATAATGATAACGAACGCGATTCTTTTAATAAATTAAATCCTTCCCATACTACTGTACTTTTATCAACCGCTCAAGTTTATGCGTCTAATAAGGACAATAAATATATTTCAGTTAGATGTTTAATAGATAACGCGTCTCAAAACAACATAATTACAACTGCCTGTTGTAAACAACTAAATTTAAATATAATACCGCTTAGCAATTCTTTTATAAAGGGTGTAGGATCCACTTCGCGTCCTATTCACGGCTACGTTCAACTTAAAATAACCGCGAAAAATAAAAAATATTTTTATAATATTACCGCTCTTGTCGTTGATTGCATTACTGACAGGTTACCGACTGAATATGTTGAGACTTCTATAGTGCAACATTTAGGTAACTTACCGCTCGCTGACCCTCTGTGGCACATCCCCGGAGAGGTCGAAGTAGTTCTCGGGGCACAATTGTTCCCATTTTTATTATTAGGTCAAAAAATTATTGCACCTCCCGCTCCTTCTGCCCTTGAAACCGTGTTCGGTTATATTCTTATGGGCGACGTTCCCGCTAACTCTAATATTAATAAAAATGCATCCACTTATTTTAATACCGCGACTTTTTTCATTTCTGGTCCCAATGACCTTACTATTTCTTTAGATGATTCCCTACTTAAATTTTGGGAGCTCGAAGAAATTCCCGCGCAAAAATTTATGAGCTCGGCCGAAAAGGAGTGTGAACAGCTGTTCTCTCGTAACTTCTCACGGGACTCCGCAGGCAGATATTGCACCGCGTTACCTTTTCGTGAGGATCCTGACGTGTTAGGTGATTCTCGTTCCGTTGCTCACCGCCGTTTACTTGCTTTGGAGCGTACCAAGCTACGCGATCCACAGCTACGCGCTAGTTATAATGAGGTTATACAGGAGTACTTAGATAAAAAATACTTATCTGAAATATTGCCTTCCGATTCTGACGACCATGATAAAGGGTACTTCATACCACACCATCCCGTCGTACGGCAAGACAAAGAAACAACAAAAGTTCGTATAGTACTCGATGCTAGTGCTAAATGTCACAATGGCATATCACTAAACGATATTTTACATACGGGACCCAATTTACAATCAGACTTGTTTATTGTATTACTGAACTTCCGCTTATTTCCCATTGCTATTACAGCAGATATAAAACAAATGTACCTACAAATTGCTGTTATTGATGAGCATAGAAAATATCAAAGAATATTATTCCGCTTTGATCCCAATGATCCGATCCGAGTATTTCAATTTAACCGAGTTGCATTCGGTCTTAAGTCCAGTCCGTTTTTAGCCATGCGCACTGTGCGCCAGTTATGCTCGGATGAGAAAAACCTATTCCCTCGCGCTGCTGAAGTAGCTTCGCGTGAAATATTACGTATAATAGTATACATACTTAGATTTTCTCGCATAATTTCTCGTGATCAAGGTCACAGCCGCATCACAGCTTCTGAGCTAAATAAAGCTGAAGTATATTTAATACGCTCTGTACAACAAGTTCATTTTCAAAATTTATTTAATAATATTCAAAAAGTTAAATTATCTTCCCCGCTTAAAAAACTTGACCTCTTTATAGATCAAGATAAAATTATTAGAATTGGAGGTAGACTTTCAAATGCAAATCTTCCGTATGAAGCTCAGCATCCCGCTCTTTTACCTAAACATGACCACGTTACTCATCTTATTATAGACTATTTTCACCGTGCTCATTGCCATACTGGTGCCAATCTTCTGAGCTCACTGTTGCGCCAGAAATATTGGATACTGTCCGCTAGAAGTGTCATTAGACACAGAGTACATTCATGTAACTTTTGTTTTAAAAATTCCCCTTCATTTCTCAGCCCAAAAATGGCTGATTTACCCTCTTGCTGCGTTCAGGAGACCAAAGCGTTTGTGCATACGGGCGTTGACTATGCTGGACCCATTAAAGTAACATTATGTAGACGCAGAGGTCAAAAGAGCCAAAAGGCATATATTTGTTTGTTTATATGCTTAGTAACCAAAGCTGTACACATCGAATTGGCAACTGATGTGTCATCAGATACTTTTATTTCCGCTTTTAAGCGATTCATTTCCCGTCGAGGACCTGTTTCTTTTCTTTACTCCGATAACGGAACTAACTTTGTCGGAGCTAAAGCTCAATTACAAGAACTACTTACCGATCAGTACCGCATTGAATGGAAAATGAATCCATCCCGCGCCCCACATTTCGGAGGATTGTGGGAATCTAATATAAAATCGATTAAAACTCATTTATACCGTGTTATCGGTTCGCAGCTCCTCACATATGAAGAGCTCCTCACTGTTCTTACCCAAATTGAAACAGTCTTAAATTCTAGACCGCTTTACATTTTATCTGAGGATCCCTACCCGGAGCCTCTTACTCCCGCTCACTTTATAATGGCTTCACCATTGACTTCATTACCGCTTCAGAATGTGTCCGAGGAAACCATATCTTTACGTTGTCGGAAACAATTATTAGATCAGATGGTGTGTAGCTATTGGAAAAGATGGCGTATAGAATATTTACATAATCTTCAAGTTAGACAGAAATGGCTCATTGATAAAGATAACATTAATATTGGTACTGTGGTTCTTATACACCAAGATGATATTCCCCCTTTACGTTGGCCGTTGGGCATAATATCACAAGTTTATCCTGGCAAGGATGGAAATATCCGCGTCGCTTTAGTAAAAACTTCAAATGGATCATTCAAAAGTCCCATTGTCAAGTTATGTCCATTACCCTCACAATAAAAATTAATCATACCGCATCTTATATTCAGTACTTTAGTAATTATTATAATCTGTAATTAGTTCTTATAATTAATTATTTTTTCTTTCTTTTGAGAACACTACGTATTCTCAAGGCGGCGGAGGATGTTTAGGCCAAAATACCTATAATAATATTTATAGTAGAAACCTACTCATATTGAGTTTCAATGACGAGCCTCTACTTCCCGATTCCTCTCCTTTTCCCACATCATATGTGAAAGCGAGAAAAGAGCTTCGGGAATCTTCGAGATACTTCGGCGACGCATCGCCAAGCGCGTGTGTGCGAGTGAAACGAAACGCGCGTGCCCCGCAACCCCGCAAGGTTTAGTACGAAAAACGCTACAGACCGAGAAACATTGAACTTTGTGATTTGTGAACTGATATGAAAAAATAGTGCTTATCACTGTGCTGGATTACCATAGGAGTTCCTGGTAAGTCCTTACCTTTATCCTAGGAGGCTCCTCGTTTTCCATATTAATATTTTTACGCAAAAACCCATCACAAAGTTTGTTTTAAAATGACAACATTTTACTAAATAACTAAATATGAAAGTATATACGGTGCATATACCAACAAATATTTTTATAAATTTTTGCCTGTCTGTTTGTTTGTTTCGGCTAATCTACGAAACGGCTGGACTGATTTTGACGGGGGTTTGCCAGTGAAGAATTGAGTTAGGCTTTTATTCTAGAAAAAAGATAGAATTCCTCTCAACGAAAACTGTACGCGGTTGCAACCCCGTTGGCAGCTAGTTAACAATAAGATACGTTAGCGGACACTAATCAATAATCAGCTCAACATTACAAGTCCAAGTAATGGAAGCGAACATGGCAAGCATTGGAAACAGTTCCCTCATTATCCCTGGGTCGATGCTCCTCTCACTTTAATGGCGGTATTGCATGTAGTATAATACTACCGCCATGGGTTCCATAGTTTATGCATGGCGCTGCCGATTGCATATTGGATGTCCATAATAATTAAGAGGAGCGATCATAGCCTTTGTTGGAAATTAATTAGGGTTTTGTATCACTTATAATGCGGAGTTTTCAGTGTCTGTGCCATCTCATGCAATGAGTCGGGAGTTTTTTTATGCTATTTTGAATCATATGTTTTAGAAGAGAGGACTTAATTTTTATTACATGAGGTTAGAAAGTGATGAATATATTTAAAACCTGGGTTTTACTAGACTTGACTCAACCTATCTCATGTAATAAGACGGCTTAAATAGGCTTCTTCTGGGTAAGTTCATCTGTAATAAACGGGCCGTTAACCAAACGTTAGACTATAGGCGGTTGCCCATGTCACTTTTCAAACCACTATGTAACATTTCTATCATGTCCTCATGAAATGGAGAGGTCGATATTTTAAGATGACATCTTTTCAAAACCAAAAACATTTTTGGCAGTAAAAGTGGGGCCGTTCAAGTATGACGTAAGCAGATTTATTTACCCCCCCCCCCCTTTTCAGCAAAAGTAAGCAAAGCTCTTACCAACCCCTCCCATGCTTAAGTAAACATTGGTATATGCATTTTTCTTTTAATGTAGGTAAGTATTCTATTTTTTATTGATTCATGAGCAGCTATCATTCTAGAAAGACAGACAAGATTAGACAAGTGAATAGCACGCGGTAATTCCCCTACTCGGTTCAAAGCGAGTACCTAAACGTATTCATTATTTGTGGGAATCCCCGAAATTTTGCAATAATTCCATCCCGAAATATCGTCCAGCATACAAATTTATTTGACGGATTGCTAATATAAAATGTATAAAATTCATACCTTTCATTATTTAAGTGAGTAATACCTGATGTAAATATAAATATTTTCATAAACTTCCCTGTATTATAAAGGGATAATCTAATAATAGCTCAAGTCGATTAATCAGGTATGTCACAAGCAAAGGCCGCGCCTGCAGCTCCAAGTTTATTAAAATGCCTGGAGGGGAATGAAGTATGGCGATCCATTCAACCGCTTACTGACCCCTCGATAACTTAACTCTAAATATATTTTACTTTCCTCAACGCTGGCTTAAAATACGCTGAAAGGTCTAAAGGCTGGTGATTTATGGGGTAAATATGTTCAAACTAGAAGCAAAGCAGCATTCATAATTTTCCTGATATAATGAAACATTGTGATTTTATAAGATACAAGTTGAAAATCATCAACAAAACAGTCAATAAAAAATGTTGGAAGATCACCGCAACTTACGACCACCAAATATTTTTTAAACAAACAGAGTGAACAAAAAAAATATACATTCGAATTGAGAACCTCCTCCTTTTTTTTAAGTCGGTTAAAAACAAGTCATGAGCGTTACTGCTTAAAATTTTATAGGTACTATTTTCACAGACTCAAAAGTTCGGCGCAGTGCGGTCTGTCACACCTTGCCCATTTATAAAATACTTAAAATCATTTTTGAAAGTTTATATGTCAAATTCAAACACAAGTTATCTATTCAGTTTAGGCCCTGGTAAGGCACTTATGACGAAACCAAGAATCTTATAAAGAAAATTGGGCATTGGGTAGTTCCAAAAAATAAACGTTTCTTGAAATGTTATAGCTGAACAGCCCATTTAAGATACTTAGCTGTAAAAGAATCACACGTTTGACAGATGGAATGATTATTGATGGAAGTCCATCCCCTCCTATACTATTCTGTACCATGAAGCAATAATCCCGCTTCATGTTCTGTATTCAAACTGCCTCAATTCCATTACAATTTACAATCAGATGTGAGGCGGGTGTTCGCCTGAGTCATCACTCGGGCGATTTCCTTTGTGGATACCTGATGTATTCTCTTTATCGCCTTTAACAACACCCGCGGGGTGAGATAACTTGACCCTTTACTAATCCTTACTGAAAAGACTTATAATAATAATTCTGAACCGGGAGTTAAGCTATCAATGTAGCTGTCTCATTCACATGCCTTTTAAGTCGTAGCGAAGTGATTTTTGCTGGGTTGGCAACGCGCTAGTGATAGATATCCCAGCCTCCCTAGACAAGATGGTTGTATATACAAAGGTTGATCATTTACTAACGATAACGACGTCGACAACCATGATCCTGGTACGTGTACGGTAACCGCATACAATACGTGCCACTAAAGATGAGACTTGACACAGCATTAGAACACCACGATAGCCTAGCGACATGTCTTATACTCACAACTTATACTATAAAATTTGTAACAAGCTCTTCTTTGTTTCAGATACATTTTCCTGGCGATCTATACGGCGGAAATGATAATAAAATGCATAGCGAAAGGCTTTATATTAAATAAGTATACATACCTACGGAACCCGTGGAATTGGCTGGACTTTGTGGTCATCACCTCGGGGTACGCGACTATTGGCATGGAGGTCGGCAACCTGGCGGGATTGAGGACCTTCAGGGTGCTGCGAGCGTTGAAGACTGTTTCTATTATGCCCGGTAAGATCACATAAGATATAAACCTGGACAAGAGAACTTCCCTGAGAGTGCCTTATGAAAAAAAAGTGTGTAAGACCCTACAGGATTTTTGTGTGAGTCGAGTATCAAAATGTGTAACATAAATGGCCGTAACTTTTATATGAGTTGACTAATGCCCGGTTTCTATAAACAAAAACGAATCGTTTTGCTTACCAATAGTAGGTTTTTTTATTGCCAAACTGGGCATATAGATCATTTCGTAAGCTAATTTTACCTGTGACAGCTACTTCCATATGGGAGGGTCTGCTATGCAAAGCTTTGAGGTATTTCCTTCACTATTAGTAAAGATATAAGAGTCTTAATTTTAACCGATAGCGGTGCGCAAATTATAGGAATCGGCCATTAGAAGCTTGAATTTACACCTCCAAAGGTAGAAAACCTTAGTAGGTATTTCAATTTGTTTGTTCTTTGCTTAGTTTAAGAACCATAAACCATCCAGTCCAAACTAGAAAACTGACATACTATACACATACATATATCACTGCCATTTTAAGCCTCTCACAGACAGCCGCGGCCTGCGGTGGCGGCCACGGTGGCGATCAGTTGTATTAGCTTGTAGATAGGGAAGTAGTCCAAACAAGCGCGGCCTTGATACGGCCGTAGCCGGCCAAAGGCCGCGGCGTGAACGCCACCGCGGCTGCCACCGCAGGCCGCTGCTGCCACCGCAGGCCGCGGCTGTCTGTGAGAGGCTTTAAAAGTACTTATTTAAGAAACAAACATGTCCATACACACAAATGTTTGTCCAAGGTGAATGTACCGACGACCTTTGGCATAGAATAACGAATAGTACCAGCTGGTAGCAGACGGTTCCAGTATAGCTACAGGATCAACCAAACAGTTGGAATATCAATCTGAATCTTTAAAGAAATGGTTTTCACAAACCTCCATATCACCTTAAAGACTTACCCCCTTATTCATAATAAAGTTATCAAACGATGATTAGCTAAAATTCCGAAGTCTTTATCTGACAGGTGATCGAAAGAGTGAGACGGGGCACACTATTACACTGATTTAGAAAAAAGCGATTATGAATAAGGGGTTACTTTGTATAGGCATGTGTTTGACGGCAATCGCACTATGGTAAGTGCCAACTGTCGGTCGGCAGTCACATTCACGGGGCACAAAAAGCACGAGTATTGTATTTTTTTTCTTCTCTTAATAGTCACGCGGTACTCCTTGCTCTGTGTTATTACATCATCATCGTCTTAAAGCGTTTTGCAACTCAATGATACAACTTTCCATCAATTTTTAAGAACCTTAGAACTGCTTTATTTTTAATCGTCTTCAGAAAAGGAGGAAGTTCCCAATTCGGTTGTATGTTTTTTTATGTTTGTTACCTCATAACTCCGTCATTTATTAACCGATTTAGAAAATCCTTTTTTGAAGCGGGTACACTTCCCGTTTGGCCCCATTATCATCTGGTCAGAATTTGATTACTTTTTAGTGTACTTTAAAGTCGATTTAAGTTTTTTCGTAAAAGTCAATTATTTATGTTAAAATACTTCTGCATACGATAGTTGTATACTTAAGCTCGGTATCTTTACAGCGTAGCACTTAAGTAAACCATGTTAGTCTTGTGTTTCTAAATGATTATAGACAGCTATTTCGACCTGTGACGTCTAGACGTTGTTTCGCTACACTTCAAGTACACTAA
Source organism: Polyploca ridens (assembly GCA_951394255.1). NCBI lineage: Eukaryota > Metazoa > Arthropoda > Insecta > Lepidoptera > Drepanidae > Polyploca > Polyploca ridens. The sequence continues at coordinate 10,421,857 of OX596261.1, forward strand.
ATACCTACCAATTGCGTAAATAATAAATGCCCCTACTTTCAAGGCCTTATTCGACGATGCTTGAAAGAAAGCCTATACAATTTATTTTCACTCCAAAAGGTAAACCTAGTTCAAGGTCTTGATAAAATATTTCTGTTAATATGTCTAGGTATTTAAGCGTAACAATACTTATTGATTAACGTTCTTGCCTACCTTAATTAAATAAAAACCATTACCCCCTTATTACGTAAAATAGTTTAAATCAAATCTAGCAAAACCCAGGTTTTAAATATAACGGCAAAAAAGAGCCGGTACTATTCGGGGTTTTACTGGACTTGGCTTAAACCATATTATGTATTAAAATATTAATAATTATGTATTATGCAAAGACAGTGTTTATTAACATAGGTTTAAGTGTTTATATTAACATTTTTTTTTATTATAATATTTATTTTAGTTTCTAAGTATCTAGTCCCTATAGTAGCTTGAAAATAAAAGTATTATTATTAAGCTCACTGGAAGTGTCGTCAAATAATGTGACGAAGACCAAAAAGCGAAACACTATGAGGAAACCAAAGGTCGGTGGTTGGCGGATCACCAACTAGGGTTTTCCAGCAGATTGGAGCACTTGAGGGTCCACATTTTTATGTGAGATAGTGGTCTAAATAATCCCTTCCATTAAAAAGTAATACTAAACAAGAAAAAGCTTAAAATGCTTATTGGTCGTTTTTACTTCACCTACTTCGTTAAGTATCACAAAAAGTAACAGTCGATTTCAACTCCTTTTTACCACAATCTTGACCCAATATCACATCAAGAATACTTCTCATGAAAACGGCAGGATCGTTAGTCAAGACAAATTCACAAGAACGGACCATTTTCTCAAACACATCTCACCCTACGAAATGTTCCGACAAACATTGAAATAAGCGTTTTAATAGCGTTAAATTGGTGTATTTGGTCACGGTTACACAATTAACAGACAATTTTGTGTCTTAATTACAGCATCCTACAGTACAATTACAGTTATCGACTTTACAAAGCTAACCGATGTCTCCAGACAAGCGATCGTATATGAGATCTAGAAATATATACCCCTTTAATCCAAAGCGAAAGAGTTTTTTGTTAGTTTGTTTAAAGGGGCTAATCTCTGGAACTACCAGTCGGATTCGAAAAATTATTTCACTAATAGGAAGCTACATTATCCCCGTGTATTATAGGCTACATTTTATTCCGGTAACGCGGGTGAAACCGCGGGGGACAGCTAGTTAATCTATGTTAAAAGTAAGGCCGATACTATTTCTATCTGACTGAATAAATATTGGTAGAGACGTTATCAGATGCCGTCACTTCGGCGTGTGTGTGTTTGTCTTTGTAGTGAGTAAGAGCTTTTGGTGAAGAAAACTATAATGGAAAAACTATAGCGTTATTATACTGTGCTACCTACATCTAGAGACCAACATCTACCTTAAGAAAACCACATATTTTAAACAATCTCACTTAAGGAACTTAAGAATGTCATCAAAAGATCATGACTATACTACTATACAGCCTCTTTACGGCAATAATGTTTTTTCTTGTAATTATACAAAAAGGTACAAGACCAAACAAGATATTTTTAATTTGACGGACTGGTTGGTGAGTATAGGCCCTACCTGTCACACCAGAGGTCCGTTGGTTCAATTCCCACTAAAATCAGTTATTTGTATGCATGAACATATTTCTATGTTCTGAGTTTGGGTGTAATTATCTATATTTACGTATATATTTAACACAATCTCTGCTTATTTTGGGATCAGATGGTTTGTGAAGCGCCACTACGCCAGAGAACGTACTAGCATCACTTAGATATAATGGGTCTGACTGAAAATGCTGATTCACCTAATGTTCCTTTCCATACACGGCTGAAAAACCCCTAATGTCATCAGCTATTCAAACATTTAATATACCTAAATCCATTTGCAATTTTGTATGTGTGCTATTTTTGTCTGCAAAATCCGCCTCTTCTCTAAAACGGTCATTAATATAATAAACATAGTTTAATGTTTCTTTTCAGGTTTGAAAACCATCATAAATGCGCTGTTGCACTCGTTCAAACAACTAGCGGAGGTCATGACTCTGACGATATTCTGCCTAATGGTGTTTGCACTTTTCGCGTTGCAAGTGTACATGGGTGAACTAAGGAATAAATGTGTAAAGAATTTAGTCATACCGCTTGGAGAAAATTTTACAGACGATATTTGGTTCACGTAAGTAAAACTTTTTACTAAAAATGCACTGGCCGTGTAAATTTTGTTGCGACGATTAAATATTGTAGCCATATAATAAAATTATGATAAAAGCGATTAATCAAATATTGTTTTTTTTGACTCGCGGCCAGTCACCCTGATCTGTTTTTTTATATCGAGTTTAAGAAAATATTCTATTTTAAAATGTTTTAGTATCAAATTAATTATGGTAAAAAATGCACAACCACTAATGAGTGTTATAAATTAAGGATATTGAAAATACTGGCTGTATCACCATGAAAAACCTTTTATAGCCATTTAGATCAAATTGAGAACAAATAGAAGTTTTTCTTTTACGGCTGTTAAATATTTTTACATGCCCTTGAGGCCAGTTTTTCTCCGAGTGTCAACCAAAATAAACATAAAACCTTTTTTAGTAATTAAATGAGTAGTACCTACCTTTTTTTCATAATATTCACTGTTTCTCTCCTCATAAAAATACTTAATTCGCATTTAATTTTGATTGACAGGTGGATAAGTAACTCGTCAAACTGGATGGTAGACAGCGAAGAAGTGCCTATAATCTGTGGTAACCTGACTGGGGCAAGGCACTGCCCGCTACAATACACGTGCCTGTGTGTCGGCCCCAATCCCAACCACGGGTACACAAACTTCGACAACTTCTTGTGGTCCATGCTTACAACTTTCCAACTTATCACTTTGGACTACTGGGAGAATGTCTACAATATGGTATGTTGTGTTTCTGATGTTTATGTTACCATAACTTTGAATGACAATTCCAATTTGAATAAATCTAACAAACATCGAACATTAGTTGATGTTCTAAAAGTGGTATTTTGGATCCTAAACCATTCATTCTTCGTCATTATTCTGAAACCAAATAACTTTATTTCGCCAGAACTCTTTGGGGAGGGGGAAGGGTCGGTAATGCGTGAGTGATAGCTCATGTGTTGCATGCGTCCATATGGCTGCAGCAACCGCTTACCATGGCGATCCGTATATTTGTTTATCGACTTCCTCATATAAAAAAACATTAATTTCAAAGATATGATTGACATGAAAGTTAATTTTAAAGAAGTACTTTTACCTAAACATATATGCTTAGGTATGAGAAAATCATTTTGATACCTTCAAATAACATAAGCCCGTATGATTTCAATTTAAATTTAGAGGCCCACTAATCAGTTCAAAGTTACCAAGACTCTGTAACAAATTAAACTTATTAAGGGCCTCATAAAACATGCTCCGTATCTAAGCATCGTCGGGCTCTCTGAAAGGGGTGCGGTAAGTATGCTTAATAAATTACTAAAACAGTCTCCTAAACAAACAACATTCGCTGAATATACGTAAATATCATTTCCAACGTTTTTAATAAATTCTGAGTTCATCCGTCAGTGTACGTTAAAATAGTTTAACTTGATGATTTTGAGGTCTGAGAGAATTTTATTACAAAGGGACCGCTATTAAAATGAACTTTGTGTGAGCTGAGTCGGAGTATTTCATAATGTTGGGGTCGTTTAGGGGTGGCCCCTTAATTAATTCTGAACCGAGGTCGCGTTTAAGGTGATGCGAGGGTAGTTTTCATACAAAAACTATTTCCACGATTTAATTAAGTGTTTCATTGAATTATGTTGCAAAAGTAGGTACTAATACGATTGTTCCTATTTATATTATATATACAAAGTATTGATACGGCTGTAAAAGTTTGCAATCAAAGAAGTTTGATTAATAGTGAGGTTTTTTGCCAATATTTGGTTGTTTAGACCACGAAAAGTTAGAAAAGTTCATAGAAATCAAAGGCATAGAAAATCGCTACAGATAAATAAAATGTATATGATTTTGATCAGGACCGTCGCAATAAAGATGATGCTATCAGACAAAAAATAAATCATACCGTCTGCTGGCCAAGCTGTTATATATCTCAGTTAGCTGTCAGGAACAAAGCTGCTAACACAGACTACGGAGGACATTCTCGCTAACAAAAAACTGTGTCTATGGAGTCGGCCACCTCTCACGCACACTTTAGTTGGCTATTCCGCGGGAAATTAGACTCTGTCGCCGTTTACACAAAGTCGATTACTCGCGCTCAACTAATGTGTGAATGTGTGCGTGCCGGCTTGTACAGTCGAAGACAAAGATATGTATACACGTATCATCATAATAAAGAAGTAATCATAAAAAGCTCCACTAATTTGTACTCATCCAAATGCTAACAAATATGTAAACAATATAGAAACCATAAATATGTACCCGACACGATCATTAATTTGTACACATTAGATAAGGCAAAAATATGTATTCCCTGAAAGATGCATAAAATTGTTACCACTCAATGAGCCAAAAATATGTATACAACCATCTGCACAATGATGACACTGAAGATCACACAAACATTCATTGATATATTATGTAGTACCTACATATATGTATGTCGCTGCACACATTATTAAATATTTACGTCTTGTGATTTCTTTCGAACAGGGCATGACGTCATTTGCGTTTTAATTGTTTCTTTGAAGCGACCCGCCCCGTCTTTGCACGGGTGCAATGTCGTGTGGTGTCGAGCGATTTGCGCGTCCGCGCCCGTCTCAGCCCGCCCCTTTACGGTATCGTGAATACTGTTTCTTGCTAATTTTAAATCTGTGATATCTTTTAAAATATAATCCATTTAATGTCCGTCTTGACTAACTTATTAAATTAGATAAGGATTAATATTATATGGGTCAAAATAACTTCGAAAGTATAACCCACAAAAAAAATCTCAATCGCATAAAAATTGTTACTGTGGGTTATCCATAGGTCCTTCTAAAGTCTTGGCGTATATTTTTAGGGATGAATGTAAAGGCTATTAGTACCTAATCAAAAAATATATTAGAAAAATAATCCGTACATTGAAAATACTACATTATTTATAAATTAATACTTGGTACTTACGAAAAGTTCAACTTTGTTTATTTTTTTTCTCTTGAACCATCAGACGGGTAAAAAGTGCCAGCCATTTTGAATTATTTAGTTACTGGTCCGATTGCTCTCAAAATGGATATCTGTGAGAGCCTTGGGCCACATAAAATGAATCTTTGCTTAAAATTTAAAATTGTGTCCGCCATTTTGAATTATTTAGTTACTGGTCCGATTGCTCTCAAAATCGATATCCGTGGTCCGCGTAGTGACTAAATTCTAATGTTTTCATGCTATTTGGTCCAAGGGTCTCTCAAATATCCATTTTGAGAGTAATCAGACCAGTAACTAAATAATTCAAAATGGTGGACACTATTTTAAATTTTGAGCAAATATTCATGTTATGTGGCCCAAGGGTCTCCCAAATATCCATTTTGAGAGCAATCGGACCAGTAACTAAATAATTCAAAATGGCGGACACAATTTTAAATTTTAAGCAAAGATTCATTTTATGTGGCCCAAGGCTCTCACAGATATCCATTTTGAGAGCAATCGGACCAGTAACTAAATAATAATAATAATATTTCACGACGAATTGTAGAAATAGTTGAAAAGTTGAAAATGAACAATAATAACTTTACCTTTCTCAACGACTTGATCACATCATGCGGTAGGCGACGTTGCCAGCCAGCTTGCGCACGAGCTGACAACACCGCGAGCGCGAAACTACCAACATGTCCGAACACAAAATTATTGATTTTTTAAAAAACCTTTTTTAAAATTCCATGAATGCCTTGACTTAAATGAGTTTACATATTTTTGACTATAATGATGAATACATATTTATGATATTTTGATTGTTCACAAATTAATGATTTGATACATGGATATATATTATTAAACTTGTTGTTTACATACATAATTGTCCAACAGTGTATACATATTTTTGAACTTTTGTGTGTTCCCATATCTATGATAATGTGAATGGCTACTTTTTATGAGGCTTGGTGGTGTATACTTATTTTTGTCCTCGACTGTACGTACAGCGTGGTGTCCGACTTGAGTGACACAGTTTTTTGATAGCGAGAATATATCCGACTTTTTTAAATATCTGTGGCTGCTAATGATATTTTCATCTCGTTCTTTTTTGATTCCATAAACTCATATATTAAATACAAAAAGTCTGGTTAGTATATATTTGGTGGAATGATTGTAACTTAATTATTACTAGTTCCATACTCCAGTTTCCCCTCGAGGGGTCTAATTATTACAGATAACGGGAGGCAAATTCATTTCCTTACACGATAAAAATTCAATTCAAAATTCAAAATCATTTATTCAAATAGACCTTCGCAGGCACTTATGAAAAGTCTGACTCTAATACTCTAATACCGATTCGGAAGGTTGCATTTGCTGAGAAGAACCGGCAATAAACTCAGCAATTACTCTTTTCAAAACAAGCTTAGATTCATTACATAATATTTACATTCTAATCGCACTGACAACAATTGCGTGCTAAAGCGCAGCGGCAAAACTATAAAGTAGACTCAATTGATATTTATTAAGCAAATAGAAACTTAAGCAGATCAGCCCCCACAAGCAGCACTTGTTTACAAGTATGACGTGTATGTGATAGCCCATCATTTTCCGGTCAGCTCTTTCGCTATACCCCATCTAGCTCACATTTTAATAAACATTTCTCTAAGAAAAGGTATCATCATGAAGTACATACCTAACCAATAGTATAACTACTTTAAATATATATGTATATCCAAAGGTATTGTTGTGGTAGGTAAACTAACGTTAGGATGGATACGTGCCTGTGTAAACAACGCATGCTTATCTCAGCAGATATAACTGAATCTCACACGGTATATATACATAGCGTGTTATATAATGGAAGGTGAGATTAATTTCACCCCTGTATACTATTGTAAAGGTATAAGATAGGTTTATTGTGATTGTAAATGAGAAATATTATTTTATCAATATAATACGATTTCTACAATAATATTCCAAAAAAATACTGTTGCACTAGAGAGCTTTTGAATTTCAAATAATTCACTTTTTTTTAAATATCTATTTCGTATTTTAAAAATATTAGAAGCACTCGTTATGAGTCGTTTAACCTATTACATCGCCATGAATATTGATTAAAAAATATTGGACTCGTATCTTTTGCTTTACCAAATCATTATAAATTGATAAAGATAATACGGGCTGTGGTTCGGGAGTGGGGGCTCGTGACGTCACTTTGAGTAAAAAGTGTACCATAACGTGACGTCACGAACTTCAACACACGTCTAATATTTTTTGATAATGTAAATGACGGACTAGAATTTTTCAGGATTCTAGCCTATTGTACGTCTTAGTATTCTCAGGCCTCTGATCTCAAGTTATAAAGGCTTACTTTTAAAGAGGTAGCCAAATATTTCAAGAGTATTATACTCATCATTATGAACAACTTAGTATGGGAAAACCTGTAATTTTTTTTTTTTATTTTTTATTTTTATTGAGACCAACAGCTTTATATAACATAAATATCTTAAACTACAAACATACAACTACCGCCAATAATAGGTCGCGAAAAAATATTAATCATTTCATACTAAATTAAATACCAACGCTGCATGATCAAAATGTATGAAAAAAAGATTCAGAGTTGGTCACATGGCAAAAATTGTTCATAATAATGACTAAGATTTTCTTAGTTTTGGATTAAACCAAGGTAACTATCATGCATCTCAGTAGTATCTGCTATTATACAATTGTGTTCCAATGAACTTTCAGTGGTGTATAAATTGTGACATTTTACAGTTTTGGTAGTCTTACGTAGTTACATTAACACAATAATGTCATAACCTCTGAAACATCACTACACTGAAGCTACACCACTGAAAGTTCATTGGAAGACAATTGTAATAGCAAACTTAGGCCTCAGGTGAAAACGCGAGGCACATCTTGTAGCTTATAAGACATTCACATTATTTACTCGAAATATTAAGCTACGTTACCTAATACTATTATTATCTTACTAATCAAACCAATACTGAATAAATACACGGATTTCCGACAAGCTACAAGGAAAACAGATTAATCTATAGCAGCACTCACCCTCGAACCGTATCAATTTCAAACGTCAACTGAAACAAATTAATTATTCGATAAATTGTAGTTTCGCTAGGTTAATTATACAGGTGTTCCAAGAACTGGTGTCAATGGGTAGTCTAGAGGTAGAATGTTCTTAGAGGAACCAGAATCACCCCCATTTTGTAGTTTTCGAGTTACGTCCCAATGTATGACTATTTTTCATGCTTTTTAACCAAACTCTGACCACAACATTTTGATCATATATTTTGATATTTTATTTTATTTTATTAGGAAAACAAACAGTTTTACATAATAAATTAATAGAATATTACATTAACTCAAACAAGCCTAAATAGATTTCATAAAGCGGAAGAGTTTTTTTGTTTGTTTAAACGGGCTAATCATTGGATCTTCCAGTCGGATTCGAAAAATTCTTTGACTAATAGGAAGCTACAATATCCTCGAGTATTATAGGATACTTTTTATTACGGGAACGCAGGTGAAACCGCGCGAGACAGCCAGTAAATAATATGCGTATACGTTGATACGCATGTATTGTCTAATTATATTGTCCTTTTGACACATTGCTGTGATATAGATAGAGTAGTGTGGTATAGAATAAGCATAAAATAATAATGTATATATTGTATAAGTATTTGGAAAAAAAGCTGTAATATTGAAAGATCTTCCACAAAAAAAAACCTTGCTGAGTTTCTTGCCGGAGTCTTCTCAGTTTAAGTGTATTCCGAACCGGTGGTAAATTCAACTGTATGTACCAATTTAACGTTCATATCATAAGTGCCTTACTAGGGCCTAAACTGAATAAATGACTTTTTGATTTTGATTTTGAGTCGATATTAGACTGACGGCCGCTCGCACTCGGTTATGCGATTTTCACCAATTCACGGGACACGCACAAGTACTGTCTTTGTTTTCGTCTCTAAATAGGCGTACAGGACTCTTTGCTCTGTGTGCCACATCATCACATACCTTGGTGATATTGTGACGTATCTATACTAAAAAAAACTCGTATTCATAGTGTTTGTCACTTAGCTACAAAATGTAGATACCCACTTATTATGTCATCATCCCCACTCAATCTTGAGCAAGATTTGTTGCTCTTCTAACGTATTAATTAATCCCTACCTTTTAGCTAATTGATGTAAGATCAAAGTCTTTAGAATAGTAATTAGTTGGACAAATCCGATTAGTGTTAGATCTTTCCTGCGAAGACATTAATTATAACACTAATAAAAGGAATATAAAACCAGAGAGAATCCTTCATTTCTATCCCCACTATTAATCCTTACTAGGTAGACAGTTAATTCAAAAGTGATTCTTCCGATGTTCCGAGATAATAATTACACTAATCTATACATATATATGAAATTCAAAGTCCTGACTGACTGACTGATTGACTGATATATCAACGCACAACCTAAACCACTGGTCCTAGAGACATAAAATTTAGAGGGTATATTCTTTGTGAAGAGTAGGTATCCACTAAGAAAGGGTTTTTCGAAATTCCACCCCTAAGGGTAAAATAGGGGATGAAAGTATGTAATGTATGTATGAAAGTTAGTCAGTTTCGAAGTTAGGATCTTCAAATTTTGTGTTTATGCTAAAGATTGAAAACTAATGTATACGTGTCTCAGCGATTTAATAATTCCACCCTCAAAGCGGGATGAAGTTGTTTTGTTTTGTTTTATTGATGTAGAAAAATATGTCTGTCATTTGATTCCTGTAGGCCGGGCGAAGCCGCGAGCAGAAGCTACTATTATATATTCGAAAGTAATTTTGCCTATCTTTATTATCTTTTCACGACTAATGCCCGATTTCTATAAACAAAAACGAATCGTTTTGCTTACCAATGGTAGGTTTTTTTTATTGTCAAACTGGGCACATAGATCATTTCGTAAGCTAATTTTACCAAAGCTTTGAGGCCTTTGCTTCATTATTAGTAAAGATATAAGACTTAATTTTAACCGATAACGGTCCGTAAATTATAGGAATCGGTCATTAACCAATCACGGTGAAAGGCACGCAAATAGCCTATGAAATGGAGATATACAGAGACAATAAAAACAATTATTTTAACGTTTAGTACCCATCTGTAATCTCTTCATTGCTATTTTGAGATGTCCTTGAATAATTTTCAAAGATTGATCTTTTAAAACTGTTTACAAATTGTTTGACAACAATGCCAATCTTACGTCACTCATTATGAAAATATTTATACGTACGATGATTGATTCCAGCATAATACTTCACACTTCAATGTTCAATTAACGAAATTTTCCAGTATCAGGAAATCCTTGAAACATTTCATTGGAAACTTTTTCACTGAAATTGACTTCCACTCCAATAAAAAATTGTCATGTCTAGATAATTTTAAGTTAAAACTACTTAAAACCATACAACTAAGTATCTGTCTTGGCATTGGGCACTTATATCTATAGTAGTAGTTATGACGGGAGCCGGGCTGCGATTATTCCATACAAATGTATTCCCCTGGTTTCTTCCTGAATTTTCATATAATCAAGTTCTGCTTTGGATACGTCCCTGTTACTTCCTTTTGTTTTTAATTTTAATGTACAAAATAATTGAATCGGCTCTGTTTTCCAGGAGGAAAAACGAAACGTCGATTTCGTAAATTTTTTTGTGAATAGATCTGTCTGAGCTGCAGATTTCCCTATCGCACATAGCGCATAGCATAGCGGCATAGGGCGACGGCAATAGTTTCTTCAAATACCTATTTTTCAAATTCCTCGCAGCTAGGAACCCCTCTTAAGTATAGAGAAGAGTCACCCCAAAAAGGCATTTCCACATCCACTATACATCTTCTATCTATACTCATACCTATAAAACTACCGTAACTGACTGACTTAATGACAGAATGTAAAACCAGAATGTTAAATCGGTGGACCTAGGGACCTTTGAAAGAAAGATATATTCGTTTATCTAGGGTTTTTCAAAATGCCTAAAATGAGAAAAAAAACACGGAGTGGAAAGCTGTTACATTGATACATAATAATTCCAGATTCAGTGTCGAAGCTGTTCAAGAGTCGAAAAATAAGCCCCTTACTTTTAGGGGCTAAATCAAATAAATATTTAAATTTCTGCCGATTTTAATTGGAATATAATGTCACTATGACAAGCAGAATGACTCAGAGTGAGCGTTAAGGCGGCCCTCTGTGGCCGGCGCAACTTCAACGCAAGCATAGTCTAAAAGCTTGTTGTTTCATCCAACGTAATGTTTGACTGCGAAAAAAGAGAGACAGCATCAGAGCCGTCGGTTATCAGTCGGTAAATTCCGCTGATCACTAGCGGCCGCTTCGCTAGGTCGTCATTCATGATTTCGCATATCATAAAACTTATTCCAGGCGTATACTTCTTGAGGAAAAATCTAACAATTTTGTGAAAAAAAAATAGTTATTTAGAATCTCCAATACATTTGCAAGCCTGGTATCTAAATGTTTACTTTACTTTTAAAATTTATAGGTACATTAGATATGGCCAAAGTTCAGGTAAAATTTGAGCAAAAACGCTGTTTTCGGAGGCTTTTACTGAATTTGTTTCACACTTTTTTTTAATTTCGCCTAGATATAGTGCACAAGATACTAATTTGTTCAAAATATCTAACGAAAAATGTTTAACAACGCCAAAATAAGTACAGAGGTTTTGTATGAAAAGTATGGCGAATTGAGTGCTCTTAAACGTAGCTGACACGCACACCAGCGTAAACATATTGGCTGGTTTTATATTGTCGTGTAGTATGGAGACGCTCTTTCTAGGTATATCTATTTCTATGACTTATATAGGTATTATGTAAGGGTTGTGATTGATGGTATTTTTGTCAGGTGCTGTCATCGTGCGGACCGATGTCAGTGTCTTTCTTCACTGTAGTGGTGTTCTTCGGATCGTTTTACCTCATCAACCTGATGCTGGCTGTGGTGGCACTCAGTTACGAGGAAGAGTCGCAGATTACACAAGAAGTACGTTAAAATACTGTATAATTGACGATTTAGATTGAAACGGATTCAAAAACTACCGAGGCGATATTCCGCAACTGCTTTTTTAATTTCCGAATTCCATTATTTTTATGTTTCTTTACGGAAATATCAATTCGATTCATCGAAAAGTTTTCGGAAATTTAAATAGCAATTGCTGAAATTCTAATCCTGTATGTGGTATCTGTACGTATATGGTCAATGGTTATAACTTGAACGATTTAACGGTTATAATAATGGCTGTTATTTATTATTATTTTGTCTAAAACTGTTTTGTTTGTTTTTGTATTGTGTCTAATCATGTCTTATCTATTTTTTATTTCTTTGTTTTGTATGTATAGCTGCCGTTTATTTGTTTCGTGACGTTACACATCGGTTCCAACGGATGACCAGCGCTGGTTTATCAAGAACCAGCATTATGCTGAGCTGGGACCGTTTTGTGGCAAATTGTATTTTAATCATTATTTTCATGATTATATTATTATTTTGTCTCCTTTGTTTTCTAATTTTTATATTCTTTGTGTTATGAATGCCATGAATATTTTTTATTTTCTTTATTCTTTCTAAATGTTTTTATTCAATTTTATTTATGTTATGGAATAGGCATTATTAATATTATATTCTAATTGAACTTATAAGTATCCTATGTCATCTAAAGATGCATTAAGGTCCATTTGTAAATAATTTTCCATGCAAACGATATTCGGAATACAATTTGAGAGTAAAATTACCTTCATGGTAATTTTATCTTTATAGTAAACAATAAAGAGTTATCTATGTAATATACTTAAATATGATTTAAAGTCGCTTGGCAATAATCAGATTTCCAATAGAGATGAAGATCGCAAAATGACAGATTTATCAACTGCATCAAAACCCTTTATGATTGAAATCCTATTCCACAATCCAGGAAAGAAAAAAAGATTTAAACGAGCACCGAGATGACTCGACATTCAGTTTCGACCCCACGATTCTGTCTGTGCGAACGCTCGCCAAAGACTCAAAGAAGCGGATAGACGCGCGCAAGGGGCTGCTCCTAGCCTCGTACTCCAGGAAAAGAACTAGGAGACGTAAGAGGGGGCGGAGCGCCATACATCATGCAGACGCCGTCGCTGCTGTTGCAGAAAGGTATGTTTTTATTTTGTGCATTAGCTGAATGGTATTTCAAGGAAATGAAAGAGGTTTTGCGCAAGCCGAGTGTTGAGTTTAGCTGCTATACTAGTAATCAGAAATTGTGTTATTTGCTTTTACGGACGAAATGTGAGGAAAGTTGCACTCCCAAGAACTACTGGGAGTAACTACCCTAACTTTAAATATAGTTGTCCAAGTATCTCGTTCTAAAATATTTATTAGAGTATTTTAGTTTGGATGGAGGCTTGTGTTTGACTACAATCACAAGACTATGCCTATGAATTGGCTCAAACTTTTAGCCTTTTAATCTGAGAGAGCCTGGTTATCTGTAATACAGGTCTTCACTAGCCTCTCACACTGTATTTATTTATTTACTAGTTATTAATTTCCTTACCTTTGTGAAAGAGAAATGAATAAACTTATTATTATTTTAGCTCCTAAAATTACAGAAGTAATGAAATTAAATTTACCGATTGCAATTTTCTATAGAATTTACGGGCGCTGTCCAAAAGCTAACAAAATAGAAAAAGGTTATCTATAGGTGCGAACATGCGAGGTTCCGTCCATTGACAGTGCCAAGTGAACCGTGAAAGATAAAACCGTCCGGCCGCGATTGAGTAGCCGCTGTCACCGCGCCATTCTTCCACCCCATATTTATTGTCCGACATTGAATCACTCTCCTGTTTTATTTTGTAACTTTGTGCGTGAGTTATTTTGAAATTATCAGGCATTCAGGTAGAATGGTTGTCGATCTTTTTCTGTACTAGTTTTCGGTCTACTATTTTCACGATATCAGGGTATGATCTCATTTATAATATTACTGGGATAAAAAGTTTTGTAAATTACGAATATTCCAGTCCCATAATTTTCTAAACTTATTTTCGAGATGAACGCTTTTATTTCAAAACTCTACACAGAATTCTCGAAGTAATCAAACAGTCGAAATCCCAATAGCAGATTCGAAGCTTAGACTATTGTAAACGACAGCAACACATGCATGCATCAATAGTTGATTGTTGAAAGGATCATGGCGAGATTAGTACAAAAAAATAAAGATTTTTAGAGACGTTGGAATGACGTTATATTTTATCCTTGGTGCCTAAAGAACAACATGAGCCATTTAAAATATTTTTAGAACCCCGGGATAAAAATGCGAATTTCTATGGCATGCCGGCGAATCGCGACTATTCGCGACCAAAACCGTTATGTTGTTGTTATGTTTTGCGGGGTTTATAAAATATTTCATGTATATGAACATGTTGCTGGTAATGTAATCTCAACATTGGAAGTGATTCAAAACCCTCTAAAATGTTTTATTTTTTTGTACAAATCAATGTATGGAGCTCGCCATGATTCTTTGATATGACGATCGCACGAGCGTCGGGCTCGATCTCTGCAGTAGATTACACGGTACCAGTGGCCACGTCAGCTTGGAGTGGAATCATGTACTCGCCTCGCTTCGATATTGAGCTTTGTTTTAAACGGATTCAGCATAACTGACATTGGACGCAGTTGGGAAGTTGAGTCAAGCTACTGTAGCTCTATATGCAATTTGGGAGTGTCTGATTGAAGTGTTTTGCTCCGAATGACTTAAACGTTTTGAATCACAAGTTTAGGCTCTGCGTTGATCATCAATCAGTTAGAATTTCTATGTTATCTTTTGCATTTATTCTAGATCTCTACAAAAACAGTATTAATATTTATTGACGATAGGAGGTATCTGAAGCTATGTCGTGATCGTTGAAAAACGCTCGCGTAAAAAGAAGATTAATTATTCGAAGACTACAAAATGAGTAATGCAGCTGGGCACGGAGGCACGGCGTGAACGAGTAGCGACCGAGTGAACTAACAAGATAGCAGTATTATACAGATTAACATCTGACTAAGCTAGCCGAATAAAAAGAACGAACAATTTTACTTGAATACTGCAGATTTTCTCGCTTCAGGTCTAATTACTTATACATAAGACTTAAATTCAATTGTTTATAGAATTCAGAAATAATATCCTCTAAATTAGTTTTCGCGTGAATCTTTAAACGTTTCGTAAATATAGCGACATGTTCTACGGATGTTTTAACAGAATATATAAAAGAAGTTAAATTGTCTCCCACGTTTCACTTATTTCGTTGGAAATAATTCCACACACCTACAAAAAGGGTGTAGCCAAGTAATAGCAGCAAGGCAAAGCTTGATATGTGATCCAAGCACGTATTGCTCATAAATACAAAATGATAAAGCATGTATTCCATCTTTTACACTCCATTTGAAGGGTATTTCAACATATCAGAATGGAAATTAATAGCATGAAGGACCTATCCGGTATTCTGTATGTCAAACAGCGCAATTTTTATCTCATTCTATTATCATGTTAGTGAGTAGGACAACAGCAGTAACCAGACCTGAGTAGGAAGTCTGTAACGAGAGAGAATCAAATAAACTATCTATCCTTACGGCAAACTAACTTATGAAACAAGTTTACTTGGGCCCCTCGACTCGTAGCAAGTAAACACGGAAACATAGTTAGTTATACGTTTGTATCCCCGCCTTGGTCGAGTTTTCTATTTGTATGCAAAAATTTACTAAACTAATTCCATTAACACTTTTTCTTGATGTTGTGGGAGGACTATTCCAGTTATACATATACATGTCTTATCTTCAAACTACATTATTAGCGTTGACTCGATTTCCCTAAATCTTAAACTTACCTCAATAAATGCTAGAGCAGGGGCCCAATTCTCACTTCCCTCGAACTAGCCTTCGAATCGAACTTACGGTTCGAGTCCTATTCGACTGTAAAATTTCGAGGGGCGGAGTCAATTCGAACGGTCCCGACCAATCAACGCTCTAGCTGACTGGTTTCCCTTCTAAATATGCCGGCCTTGAAATTGCCAGAATAACGTAACGTTCGTAAAAGTTAGAATTCGTGCTTTTTTCGATCGAGCGATCAGTTTCGATTGGGTGAGAATTGGGCCCCAGAATTGAGTCATTAATTGGAATTTGGACGGTTCGTTAATTCGAGTTCTTGGTTTGGCCTAACCCTAATCTAATGGCAACCCACACAAATGCTTATCTCCTGATTTGATAAGAGAAACGGTCCCATTCAGCCTTTCGGTAGTGGCAATAATGAAAATTAAAATTCTCTTTTCTAATGGTCTAACAAGCCATTTGATACATGTTCCTAAGAAACTAGAATCAATCTTAAATTGATCGCGTTACCGGGTCTATGAATAGGCTACTTTCCTGAAAAAAACGAATTAGTCCGTCATTTACATTATCAAAAAATATTAGACACGTATTTTTTCTTTTGTCAATTAAACAAAAAAATACGAAGATATCGTGTGTTGAAGTTCCGCGTGACGTCACGGTGTGGTACACTTTTTAGGAACAAGTGACGTCACGAGCCCCCACTCCCGAACTTAGTCGCGCTTTATCTTCGTCAATTGTTAATGATTTGGTAAAGCAAAAAATACGTGTCCAATATTTTTTGATAATCTAACTGACGGACTAATTAGAATTATTATATTTTTAACCAGGCAACATCCCTATTGATTGAATGTGTCTGTAATATATGAAATATGCACAGTTGCACTCGCATCGACCTAGTTCGTACCAACCAACTAGCTACTACCGCAGATAATGGCTTTAGAACCAAGCGAGCCATTGTTTCATTAGAAACTGTTATCTGATATTCCAAGAGTATTGTCAAATGATGAAGGATAACTTCGTAATAGATGATATTTGAGCGTTCAGAATCAATCCTTTTAGTGTACAGGGAAGATAATTCAAATTCAAGTAAGAAAAAGGATAAGAATGTCTGTTCGGAGGACCGCAATGTCGCTTCGGGAATTTGGTAAACCGTCCCCGGATCCAGATAGACTCATCGCCTTCACTTTATGAATTTGATGTCAGTTTAGGCATGATATTTACATGGAACGTGCTACTGTACTTAAATTCAACAATGTTTACGTAAATCTAAGAGTAGACTA
This sequence comes from Polyploca ridens, assembly GCA_951394255.1. NCBI lineage: Eukaryota > Metazoa > Arthropoda > Insecta > Lepidoptera > Drepanidae > Polyploca > Polyploca ridens. The sequence goes on from OX596261.1 coordinate 10,439,200, forward strand.
ATAGAAATTGATCATAAACAGCAAAGAGTATTCAATAACTACGTAACAATAAACAGGGTTCCAACGATATTTAGTTATCGTAAAAAGTCAATCTGTAGAATTTAATGATGTCTTGGATATCTTTTTTTTATACTGGCAACCAAATCCAAATTAGGTCTTAATTCTGCCAATGTCAAGTTATATTATAGTTTCCAGTCATGTTTTACTACAATGGTGGTCATTGTACTAAAAACTCTTCACGGACTTTTTGAGACATCTTGAAAAGTCACGATACTTTAATGATGTTGTAACTTGTAGTGTATGAAATAAATTGTGTCTTCGTACGGATATCGACAGCAGAAGTTAATATCCGTTTCAATACGCGCCATAAACAATACAAAGTTAACAAAGCTACGTAACTATATGAGGAATTGTTTTGAACGGATCTTGTGATAACATATTGAATTTAATGTCATTACATACACTTAAGTTTCCCTATTCAATTCTATCAAGTAAGCTTTACTTGAAATGGTTTTGTAACAATAGTACGGCATAGAATTCACTGTTGAGCTTTCATTCTTTAGAAATATTCTGGATAACTTACTGAAATTACCGTAGAGATTATTATTTTCTAATAGTTTGACTACTCAACGAAGATACGAAATTAGGGACATTATACCTTAAAAACCAACGGCTTATGAATTAAAGTTAATTGTATTTCGAATAAGAAAGAAGTCCAATTTAGCAAATGCCAATAACAGGTGGTACTCAATTGCCAAATGAAATCATACAGAATCACCAAACTTTCCATTTCTTCTGGGTATCTATACCTAAAGAAATGTGAAAGCTCATTTAGCTAGGGCGTCCTTTCACTTAGTCAGACGTCTGGTTATTGACTCTACAGATAGCATCAATAGATTGCAGCCAAAGAGAAAACTTCGCAGACTTTATAGCTATAGAAAAGGTCAATACATCAAAGACAAAAGTGTAGAATAAACATACTTTTTACAGGCCAATTTACTCCTAAATGGTAGGTAATTTAAGCAATGTTATACACATATTTGTCCCGATCAATGAAATGTTTTGAGTTCAACAAAGGCCGCGTACAGAACACGCGAACTTAATTTCTTCAATGTTATTAGAACTGCTTGGGAAAAAGACAGTGGGTAAATTATTATTATTTGCATTTCAAATCCAATTAACTGAACTTAAACACACTGACTGTCAGAGAGTATTTTTTTATACTACTTAGGTAGCAAACAAGCGTACGGCCCGCCAGATGGTAAGCGGTTACCGTAGCCTATGGACGCATTCAACACCAGGTGTATCACTCGCGCGTTGCCAACCCTGCAGAAATCTCTTCATACCCATGCTGTACTCCATTGGGAAAACCACGGCGCCGAAGGAAGCTCCTTTGAGACCGCACAGTAAGAAACCAGAATGTGTGAGGATGGACTCCCCGTCGATGGCGAGAGTTGCGATGGTAGAAGGTAGCCGTGGGCATCATTCATTCACGAGGAAGTACAATTACACACAAATATAGATGGATCATTTGAAATTGTTAGCATCCTTTGAGTCGAACGTTGAAATCATCAAATTGAACAACTATCATCGTAGGTACTCTAAAATCTCGAAAAAGAATCTAATGTCCATACATTTAGATCCGAGTCTTTTGTTTGAAATAGCAGTTCTTTTTCGCGGTATGTAGTTAGTTAGTAGTTAATTAGAATCACTTAACAAACAAATAAAACTAAAACGCTGTAGGAAAGGAAACCCAGCAACAAATACACTTCCCGCATTATAATACATATTTCCGTTTGTTTCCCACCCTCACCTGTTTGACCTAATTCTGAGTAAACTCGGTAGTCAACACGTAGGTGAATTTGCATGATAATGGTGTTTGCCGACGGGACAATTTAGCATAGCAAGCGGTTGTCGTGTTGGGCCTTGCATTCATTAGCGGAAAATGTATCGCAATGTGACGACTGACACTCTGGGTACCAACACAATATATCAATCATGCTAGAGTAAAAGTAAGCATTTTCCCAGAATCAATACAATATTTATCAATATATCATCATTATGGTCATGTTAAGGCGGCCCTCTGTGGCCGGCGCAACTGCAACGCAAGCATAGTCTAAAAGCTTGTTGTTTCATCCAACGTAAAGTTTGACTGCGAAAAAAGAGAGACAGCATCAGAGCCGTCGGTTATCAGTGGGTAAATTCCGCTGATTACTCGCGGCCGCTTTGCTAGGTCGTCATTCATGATTTCGCATATCATAAAACTTGTTCCAGGCGTATACTTCTTGTGAAAAAATCTTACAAGTTTATGAAAAAAAAGTTAGTTATTTAGAATCTCCAATACATTTGCAAGCCTGGTATCTAAATGTTTTCTTCACTTTTAAAATTTATAGGTACATTAGATATGGCCAAAGTTCAGGTAAAATTTGAGCAAATACGCTGTTTTTCGGAGGCTTTCACTGAATTTGTTTCACACTTTTTTTTTTAATTTTGCCTAGATACACGGCTAGATATAGCGCACAAGATACTAATTTGTTCAAAACATCTAACGAAAAATGTTTAACAACGCCATAATAAGTAAAGAGGTTTTGTATGAAAAGTATGGCGAATTGAGTGCTCTTAAGTCTGAGAATTAACACTGCTCTTCGAAAAATCTTGAGCTCTTGCATTGTTCGGTTCGGCGCATCAGACTCATCGAGATAACTATGACCTGCCCATTGTCACTTCAAGTTTATTGACACTGCGAATTATGTTCTTTTTATTCATTTACCGATTGTTAATCCTACAAAAGACAAAGCTCTCTGAAACAGTAGCAAATAACTAGATAAAATATTTATTAAACAATAACTAGAATTATTATTTAATAAATCAAATTCACAGTAACATTACTTAAATAAGAAAATAAAACCCATCCGAAAAATACAAAATCTTTCCAACGGTTAAACATACATTTTAGACTAGAAATGCAAAAGTACATAATATAAGAATGAAGCTACCATCTTCGAAATGAGAAAAACATACCTGTGTCATACTTCCCCTTCTCAAGAGCCTTGGGAATCTGGAATAGACGTTTGTGCCGTTTTACTATCGAAAATCCATATTGCACTCTCATATCTACTTCAACACACTTCTCTGGGATTACTGGCTTTTGCGCTAACGTAGCCAATTTTGGATTTAAAATAGACTTGAAGTTATTGTAGAACGATTTCTGACCTGCTAGTCTTGTGGTAGTGACCGCACTTAATCTATACATACCTATATAATTACTTGCCCTTCTTCAGGGAGTCCATCCTCACAGACTGGAACCAAATAATGGTCTCGTATTGTGTTGTTTTAAAGGAGCGTCTTATCGCGGTCGGTCAGGCTGTGGATTGAGCTACGCGCCGTGGTTTTCCTTAAACATGGGGTTCTTCCAAAAGGGTGTGAGTGAAGAGATTTTTTCAGGGTCGGCAACGCGCGATTTATACCCGGTGCGCTATTACCATCAGGCGGGCCGTACGCTTGTTTGATATCTGAGTCGAATAAAAAAAACTTGCATTACTAAGCCTATTATTTTCCACCTGTCTTTCCACATTCTCAGGTCGCAATCTCGGTCGCGGTCGGTGACCCCGAGTGCGTCGCCGCCGCCCCTGCCCGCCCCGGCGCCCCCACCGCCGCCCCCACACACATTGCACCCAGACAATGCATTAGGTGAAACATTATTGCATACTTCTATCTCCACGTACCTTTGTGATGTCACACTACACTTTACGACACATTAAGGCAGATATGACACACAGCTTAACGTTCAGTCGTTTCACCAGAAGCAGTCATCAGTCTTGCTAACGACTGTGGATTTGTAACATTGCATTATGAAAATTGTTTCTTTTGATATGTGAACTTTTAACTCCGGTTAAAAGGTTACGAATTGGATCCCAGTAAGTTTAGGTATGATGATAGGAATTAATGAGGATCATAAATAAATTATTTTATCTATATTAGTGAAGCAGAACTTTAATAATGATCATAACTATAAGACCTTAGAGAACTAAGAGCTAACAAAACAACATCAATCATTCAACAATCATCCCTAAAACCAGGACGCGGCGCACTAAGCGCAGCTGGCCGCCAGCTCAGCGACCACAGCAACAATAGAGAGTCGTCATTAGACGATTCAGGGGTAGTGGACGACCACGACGATGGGGAGCACACGTCAGACGACCAAGCGCCGCATCCTCACCCCAGGCGAGCGCATCTACTGCTGCCATCGCTGCCGCCGGCTAACCATCCGCCAACACCTATGCCAATGCCGACGCCAATGCCAATGCAGATGCCAATTCCGATGCAGATGCAGATGCCGCAGATACAACAGGTATAATTATTGTTACTCTAGGGTTCGATTAAACTCAGGTAGGTATTGCGACGAAAGCTAACTCGCAGTTTAATACAAATAATTTGCAAATTCAAAACAGTAGCATTTTTTTAAACTTACTAATGTGTCAAACAATATCTCAAACGCAAGCTGATTGTAGTGTAATAGAAGCTATATTTTGATTGAACATTGAAAGTAACGCAAGATTATGAAACAACACACAATCTATAGCACTATTATTATTATTCAACTGTATGTACCAATTTAACGTTATAAGTGCCTTACTAGGGCCTAAACTGAATAAATTTCTTTTTGATTTGGATTAAGATAAAATGTAAATATTACAGATACAGGAAACCCAAAGAAAACCAGAGCCAAAGCAAAAGAAAATAAAGAAAGTAGAGAAAAAATATGATAAATCGAAAAAGATGGAGAAAGGCTGTTTCCAGGAGAGGTATCCGCTGAACCCAGACTACCTCAACCAAATCGTGGTGCTAGGTAAGGAAACATTTTATCGTCTTCGCACAGCTTCTCGTTTTCTACGATTTGGTAATGCCATCAAGTGAAATTAAAGATTATGAAGAAAATACAATAGGGGAATGTTTATCCAAGTAATTTGATTGCATTACACAATAAAACCCCATTTATTGGCACGGCTTTAATACAGGAAAGCACGAAACAAGTTACACTAATATTAAACGACACTACCACTAAGTCAGATTGAACGCTTTGCTAACACGAAGGCCTTTATGATCCTACTATGACGACAACTGCATTCAATAGGGTCAAACATTCAAACAAATCATTAATACAGACACGTCTAGTGTTTAGTGACTTCGTAGATTAGTATTCTTTATGAAATGTAAGTTATTGGCTACTATTTCTATGCATGGTATACCTACATATTACTTTGATTTTTTAAATTTCCATAAATAGGATTACGTTTTCTAACTCAGACATCTAATACAAATTTTCAGTGCTTGCATTCTCTGCAATTTTCTACTTTTTTTTACATTTGGATAACATGTACAGACTTCTATGCAAAACCATGTTTCTTAATTACTTTTTAAGCAAAACTTTTTGTTATTTTGATGATCTAACTATTCACTGTTTCAATTTGCATCTGCAAACAGATGATATTTTCTTTGGATAGCAGAAGCATTATGTAAGGTTCCTCTTTTACTTTTAAATAATCCTCAATACATTAGTGAATCGTTTGATTAAAGGACTATTTACAAATATTAATCACTCTGAAGTCCATTATCAAACGGTATCACATAAATTTATTTGGTAGCTTGGAGAATCTCTTGTACCTACACTTATCTACTATTAAAACGCAAATACATTCGAAAAGCTACCACAATATTGTAGATACTGCAATAACATTTTATAACCAACAGTAATAAGTACTGCTAATGTCATGGAAATAATTATTTTTCTCATTCATCAATAACAGAAATCGCTATTATGAATGGGGAATGATGAGAGATGAATGGTAATTTCTAGTGACTGGTAACATTCACCAGTAGCTTCACTTCTCAATGAGGCGACACTTCATTGAGCATTTTATTACGACACTGTTGCAATCTCGCTTCTATCCTCATTAATATCGTCAGGGGCGGACTGGCCATACAAGCGCGCGCCCGACCTCCCCCAAGCGGAGACGACGAAAATTAATGAGCTCAGTTTATTGGCAGCCACGCACAAAACTCATATGGGCAATTACGAGCAAAATTGCACTTACTTCACAGGTTAGTAAATCACAGACGCCAACGCTTCTTCCCCCAGTCCACCCCTGTTCCCCACAGGAAGACTGCAGGGTGACTTTGCGATTGGTTGACTCGCTGTCGTCTTGTCATCGCATACAGAATCGCATTCTAGTTTCAATATACCGAACGACAGTAAAGTTCGTTTCTGTTCGTAAATTAATTCTTTTTGACAACTTTTATGCGATTCAACATTCGGAAGCATCAAAATTGAAATCACATTTGATTGGAATCTGAACTCATACCACTTTACTGGTAAAATGCACTAACACGTTTCAAAATTATTTTCATTGGCATATCAAAATTTTACTAACCATGCATTTTCCTGCATATTTACTTAGTCCCAATATTCCGCTTTCAATTGCATGAACAGTTTTGGAGTTGTATTTTAATAAATTGATAGATTTATCTTTGCAAACGAAAGCTTTGCATCGAAAGATCTCGAATACGCCTCACTGCGCTTTTGCTGTTCTGATCCTTTCTATTTCTTGGATTATTTTATTTCCTGTTTTAATGTGAAGTGTTCTTCTTAATTTGTTATTGAAACGGATCTCCTAGAATGAGAATCATTTTGATCGCAGATGAGCTCGTGGATAGAAACTGTGAGTGCTGCGTCACGTGCTGCATAGACTACGAAGGCTGGCTTCAATTCCAGAACTGCTTGTATGGGATCGTGAAAGATCCCTTATTCGAGTTGTTTATAACAACTTGCATAGTTCTCAACACACTCTTCCTAGCATTAGAGCATCACGGTATGAGTGAGAACGTTAAACAGGCCTTAGATATAGGAAATAAGGTAATTACACTTTCACCATAATCCATACATTTGCTACGAATCACCGCATTACCTTTTATTATTTTGCTTAGCTTGATTCTCATAAATAATGTAAATTTGCAGGTGTTCACGTCAATATTTACTTTAGAATGTATAATGAAAGTGATGGCGATGAGTAAAGATTACTTCGCTTGTGGTTGGAACATATTCGACTTGATTATAGTTTCGGCCAGCCTTTTAGATCTAATATTTGAGCTCGTGGATGGCTTATCTGTGTTAAGAGGTCTTCGTTTGGTAAGTTTTCACCATAATTGTACTAAAACCACCTATTTTATCTACCGCCTAAAGCATACCTATCGTTTGATATTTTTATACAATTTCAAGTCAAAGATTTATCAACAACAGACTTGTCAGCGAAGTTTTCTTTTAGTGAATATTTCACATTTAAGCGCCAAACTATAATACTATAATGATATTTGTAATCTTCCGTTTCTAAATAATCTGCTAATACTTTATAAACATAATAAACATCGTTATTGTATTTTCAGTTACGAGTGTTAAAGTTAGCTCAATCATGGACTACAATGAAAGTGTTGTTGAGTATAATAATATCGACAATCGGTGCTCTCGGTAATTTGACGTTCGTGTTAGTGATAGTTATATACATATTTGCTGTTATCGGCATGCAACTTTTCTCCAAGTCGTATACGCCGGAAAAGTTTGACCCGGATCCTGTGCCCAGGTATGTCATTTGTTCTTTTAACACTCTACTATCATTGAAAATAGTAGGAGGAAGAAAATGTCCCTTAATTTTTTTATACAGAGGGAATTATGGTTGTGCAGAAACTTGTTTCTGTTATCACGGATATTTATTATAATGTCTTATGATAAAAAGATCATCAATAGTCTTACTACGATAAAATTATTAGTTTTTTGCAAATCCAGTATTCTGAAAATCTTAAGCTCGTAGCTATTTAGTTCATGTTATAAATAAACTGAACCTTAATGAAATATTTAGGAATTCATATAAGTATACATTTTGTTCTACAATTTGGTAGAATTTGGTAAATCTGTTTTATTTAAGACACCTATTAATATGTTTACGTATAATCCACTCATAAAATATAGCATACAGTTTAACTGAGACGATCCCTTAGCAGCGTAGTGCGCAAGGTAGATCGGGCCAATCATTGGATAAATCTCTTGCGTTATCTCGCATTCGTACAGCAACTGCAGGCAAGAATCTTAGTTAAACAGTATATGTATACCATGATCTTTAACAATACCAAGGTGGAACTTCAACGACTTCTTTCACTCGTTCATGATGATATTCCGCATCTTGTGCGGGGAGTGGATCGAGCCGCTGTGGGACTGTATGCGTGCGGAACAGGAGACTGGCGCAGAGAGCTGCTTTTTTATATTCCTGCCCGCGCTCGTCATGGGCAATTTCATGGTGCTCAACCTCTTCCTTGCCTTGTTGCTCAATAGCTTCAACAGTGAGGAGCTTAAGAATAAGAAGGAGGTATGTTTGATTAAATATACTTAGTATCAAATTATTTAACCACAATGAATGTATTCTCTCGTCAAAAATAAGGCGGTAATAACAGAATAATTAAACAAATGTTTACGTTGATTTATAGGAAGTTGGTGAGGATTCAAAATTAGCTAAAAGTTTCGATAGAATACGTTCAATAGTAAGAAAAAAAGGTTTCCTTATATCGAAAAGTAAATGAATGTATTCTCTCGTCAAAAATAAGGCGGTAATAACAGAATAATTAAACAAATGTTTACGTTGATTTATAGGAAGTTGGTGAGGATTCAAAATTAGCTAAAAGTTTCGATAGAATACGTTCAATAGTAAGAAAAAAAGGTTTCCTTATATCGAGAAGTAAAGAGACTGAAAAAAAATCTAAGTTAGAAGAGCTAGTTGACGAATTTATGTTACAACAACGCGCCATGAAAGATAAAAAGGCGTCGATACCGAGCGAGCAGAGGTACTCGTCGTCTATACAAGAGACGATATTATTTCCACACGACAATATTTATAGTCATAGTTATCAAGAAGCATTAAATAGGTTGGTATATTTTAATACTGGTTTAAGTAGAGGCACAATTTGAACAGCAACAAATAAATTCCCAAAATCGTAACAAATATTTTCAGGCCAATATCGGTAGGTTCAGAGGTTGCTTTCCCGCATCTTTATCAAGCCGGTAACAACTTCAACCACGGTAGTCAGGAAACTTTAAAAGACGTGCGTGACTTGGCAACCGAACACAAGATAACAAGCATCAGAGAAGATTCTAAAGAAAACCTCGAAGACACATCGCCGGTGGAACAAGTTGTCGCACAGAAGTTATTAAATCAAATGTCTTCGGGGTATCACACGCAGCCGTCTGATTCGAGAGGTGAATATTAAATTAGAATTGACTTGCAAGAGACGGCAAGGGTGTGGGGATCGGGTATTCCAATCAAAGTGAGGTTCGGTGTGCAGTTAGTTTAGTACTCATGAAGAGTATTCATTTGAAAAGCCGTAGCGCGCATTAGTAAACGGTTGTCTAGGGAAACTATATTTTGTTTTTTTTTAAGAAATAATAATGTATAGATTATTAAACAGAAATTTTAAATTTATATGTGGTAGTTATTAAATAAAATCTTACGTGAGCAAACAAAAATTTAATTTTCTCATTGATTCTTGGAGAGTACAAACTAGGCTCGAAATATATGATGAATTTTTTTTATGATGATGAAGATTATTTTTGAATACCCCACATACAACCTTGCAATCTCCTTGTTAGTTATATGAATATTAGCATGACATACTTATTTTTATTATAGATGATAACGAGCACTACGAAATGGCACAACTTTCGAGTAGAACAACACCAGAGAGAACGAGGAGGCAAGGCAGGGAACCACCAAACACTCTATGTAAGGATGGAAATAAACCAGATGAAGAAGACATGCAACATCCATGGCAAACTTTAGTCTCATATGTAGATGAATTAACCGTAGGTGGGAGAAAAAACTCCAAGGGCCAATACACAGATGCGATGGGGAGCTTTCCAGGATTTGGGAAACAAAAAGAGTCGAAGGTACCTCAAGACTGTTTCCCACGTCAGTGTTACGATGCGTATGTATCCTGTCATAAAATTAATAAGCTAAATGATAAACTGCCTTGTTTCAATATTGATCAATGATTTCAGGAGCTCATGTTGGGACGCTTGCATTCGAACAAGGTTGGGTCAACGTTGGATGTTTCTACGAACATTCGTACTCCGATACGTAGACACACCAGCGTTCGAATGGTTTGTCTTGGTGCTAATATTCGCCTCCAGTATCACCCTCTGTTTCGAAGATATTCATCTCGAAAAGAATAAGCCTCTGAAGAAAATATTGTACTGGACAAACCTCGGGTTCTGCATGATCTTTGTAATAGAAATGTTTCTGAAGTGGATAGCGCTGGGATTCTTTAGATATTTCACTAGTTTTTGGACGTTATTAGATTTTACTATAGTTTTCGTAAGTATAACTCTAATGATTAGTTGTTATTTTCCAATGTAATCTCAATTCTAATTTTTTTTTTTATTCACAGGTTTCAGTATTTAGTTTGTTGATAGAAGAAAATGAAAATTTAAAAGTGTTAAGGTCTTTGAGAACTTTAAGAGCGTTAAGACCACTCCGAGCAATATCTCGGTGGCAAGGGATGCGTATTGTAGTCAATGCTCTAATGTACGCAATACCTAGTATTTTCAATGTGTTATTAGTTTGTCTAGTGTTTTGGTTAATTTTTTCTATAATGGGTGTTCAATTTTTTGGTGGAAAGTTCTACAAGTGTGTTGATAGTGCTGGCGAATTGTTACCGCTAGAGGTAAAGATTTTAATGATAAAATAATATCTTCAATAAGTTGAACAAATTAATATGACAAGGTTTATTTTCAGACTGTAGTCGATAAGTGGGAATGTGAGACCAAAAATTTTTCTTGGATCAACTCCAAGATATCCTTCGACCACGTCGGTATAGCATATCTAGCTCTATTCCAAGTGGCGACATTTGAAGGATGGATGGAAGTGATGGCTGACGCTGTGGACGCTCGAGGAGTAAACCTGCAGCCAGCGAGAGAAGCCAACATTTATGCTTACATTTATTTCGTTATTTTCATTGTTTGCGGATCGTTCTTTACTCTAAATTTATTCATAGGAGTAATTATAGACAATTTCAATATGCTCAAGAAAAAGGTAATTATATGGTAATTGAAAAAAAAAGTTTTCATCTTTCCTTAAAATACTAAGATATGAGATTATTTTTTCAGTATGAAGGTGGAGTGTTAGAAATGTTCCTCACAGAAAGCCAAAAGCATTACTATACTGCAATGAAGAAGCTGGGCAGGAAAAAGCCTCAAAAAGTGATAAAGAGGCCGCGGAATCAATTCCTCGCAATGTTCTACGATCTATCAAATTCTCGTCGATTTGAAATCGCCATTTTTGTTCTTATATTTCTGAACATGCTTACAATGGGTATTGAGCATTACGATCAACCGCATTCGGTATTCTTTATTTTAGAAGTTAGTAACGCATTTTTCACTACAGTATTCGGTTTAGGTGAGCTATTTCTCTTTTTAACTATCTTTTCACTGTCTTCTGACAATTCTTCAATAGCATTAACTCTTTTCAGAAGCAATAGTAAAAATAGTAGGTCTACGTTACCATTACTTCACGGTGCCATGGAACGTGTTCGACTTCCTTCTGGTGCTAGCATCGATTTTGGGAATTTTGATGGAAGACATCATGATAGATCTGCCTATATCGCCCACTCTACTGCGGGTCGTCAGAGTGTTTCGCATAGGGAGAATTTTAAGACTGATTAAAGTGAGTAAATTATAACTGAACATTAATGTATGATAAAAAGTACGACAGTGTAGCTACAAGGTTACCAGCATGTCACAAAAACCTAAAAATGTCTCTTTTTGTAACCTTCTGATGTAAATCTTTTTTCTTTTCTTATTTCTCGCTAGAAAATCTAATGAAAACTTTTTTCTAACATTCTAGGCCGCTAAGGGCATTAGGAAACTGCTATTTGCGCTGGTGGTATCTCTACCGGCACTCTTCAACATTGGCGCTCTACTTGCGCTGATCACGTTCATCTACGCCATCATCGGCATGTCTGTCTTCGGGCACGTGAAGGAGCAAGGGGCTTTAGACGATATCGTCAACTTTCAGACATTCGGAAGGAGTATGCAGTTACTTTTTCGGTATGTTGCTATTGAAATCGACTTCGTCATCATAACCTCTTGCGCATATTTCCATATAAACAATCAGTACTAACTGTAGACACGAGGCAGCCGCCATACTGCCCCCTGAATGTATTGTTAAATATGTATTTAATAGTGCTCACTGCACTACATAAAAGGAACACCTGTGTAAATAGCTAATAAGAACAATTTATACCGATGATGACTGGGAATTGCTGTTTATAATGTTCGGCAATTTTACAATTTGCAACTATAACTGATCGGTTAATTTACAATGTTCACATCCATATCATGATGTAAATTAGTTTTACCTGTCTTTTTCAGTCTCATGACGTCAGCCGGTTGGAATGACGTTCTAGAATCACTAATGATCCAGCCTCCTGAATGCGAGCTCGGCGACCACGGCCACTCGAACGGCAACTGTGGAAGCCCTCTCTTAGCCATCACCTACTTTACCTCCTTCATTATCATCAGCTACATGATTGTCATCAACATGTACATCGCCATCATTCTCGAGAACTTCAACCAAGCTCACCAAGAGGAGGAGATCGGAATTGTTGAAGATGATTTGGAGATGTTTTATATTAGGTGGTCTAAGTAAGTGTACATCTTTTAATAAAACAACGCTTTCTTAGATACGCGCAAAATTCTGTCGAATAATGTGGACAGTATTTTGACTACCAACTGAATATTAAATGAGATTAGGATCATCGATCTGAAAAAATATGTTGAATTGAAGAAGCTACTTTAAAAATCACAAATGAAACAAAGGAGAAAATTCAACAACTGAAATTAACTTCTTAATCTTCAATTTATCTGTTTTCAGATACGATCCACACGCAACACAATTCATAAGCTTCACTCAACTATCGGACTTCATAGCATCGTTAGATCCCCCGTTAGGTATCTCCAAGCCTAACACAGTTGCATTAGTCAGTTTCAATCTCCCTATTGCTAGAGGCAATAAGATCCATTGTTTAGACATTCTTCATTCACTAGTCAAACATGTATTAGGACATGTTGAGGAAACAGATACATTTAGGCAGCTTCAAGAGCAGATGGATATAAAATTTAAGAAACAGTTCCCAACGAGGAAAGAGCTTGAGATTGTATCTTCTACTAGGATATGGAAGAGAGAAGACAAAGCAGCAAGGACTATTCAGCGAAGTTTTAGAGAATATGTGAAGTGAGTAATGTAGTGCATCTAAATTTATATTTGATTTATTTTGTCGACAAGTTAAGCGACCAGCTAGAGTGAATTTTGCTGCTTCAGAGCTTTATTTCTCTCGGTAATTCCATGATGGCTAAACAAAATTTCTATACCAAACTCTTTTGAAGTGATGCATTAATTTCTTTTTCTTCCAATTACAGACGAAAAAACCGAAGTCCCTCTAACGAAGAGGAGAGCACGAAATGGTCACCCGGCGGGGGATGGGGTGGCCGCATCAGCGCCTTATTACACGTGCGAAGAGGTTCTCATGCGTCAAGCAGGAAGTCTTCAAGGGCTTCCGATGCCTCTGATATTAGTGAACTAGGCGGGGCATGGCTTAATCTGCCTCTTCTGTTACTTCCTGGAGCGGCACCAGGAGAACAGGTAAGTTTTGGTACAAGCCCGGATTCTTAGGAAGGATTTGTTGTATGTATGACAGATATTGTTATATTTTCAATAACTGCAGGTATACTGTCACTTGCATTGTTAGTAAGCATTTTATTCACTGGGGTTTCAAATGGCCTCTAATGCTACACGCAACATAGCGCAGTATAACTAATATTAAATATTACTTGTTCCTCAAGTCATCGACGTAGATTTTGTGCGTAATATGCTGCGATATATTGTCCCATTTATCCCCTAGTGAATACGATGCTTCGTTATCATAATTTGTGCTTTTTGTAGAAAATAGAGCCGAGCTCTTTTAAGTACTTTTAACTTCGTAATTGAGACCAGTCAGCGAATATATTTGTCTGATGTATCTTTTTCATAGTTTTCTTATCTATCTAGTCATTAGATTTAGAGAGCTCGAGTTTTGTGTCTTCTACTGCCCTAGTATCATTAGCAGATGCCGAGCGGTTCAGAGTCAGCACCAACAAGACGAAGGTCAGCATACGGCCTTCCGATATTCCTGCGACATCAGGACGCTATGGACGAGGATGGTGGCCCGAAACGAGCAGGTTCATATGTAATGTTTTGCTTTCCGTGTCCCTTCTTCTATTAGATAGTCTAGATTGATTGTTAACGCATTAAATAAGTGGCTGGTAGCTTTATATTTGTATAATACAGAAACATATTTGAATTGTCATATTATTTCAGAGGCAGTTTTATTCAGATCTTATATCGTTCATTATTTGTTCTAAATAGCCACTTATATGACAATGCGTTGATTCTAAAGCTAACAAATTAATTTGATCCCGAATGTGTGTTGCAATTTTTGACCTTTTTATCGTAAGAATGTTTTGCATCAATAGCTATTTAAATGAATTTAAATTGTTCTATGTATTTACTTGTTTTCGGTTTTTAGATGGCGTGATT
>OX596261.1:10454068-10515205 GCA_951394255.1 Polyploca ridens
AAGACGCAAAAACACGCTGTTAGATATTTAAAAAGTTCGTTTTAGGGTTACGCTTGCTTACTACGCTGATATATTCGATTCTTAGATCATTATAAAGATACTGGAATGAAGAAATTCAATTAAAACTAAATCTGTAGATAAGATATTGTACGATTCCATAGTTTACCCTTTTACATGATCTAAGTATCGATCGCACAGCAATTTATGATGTTTAAAATATTTATTTAAGTAGTTACGCTATATGAGAAGTCTCAAACATGGTTGTAAAATAATTTGTTATTGTATATAGTATTTGTATGAGAACGACTGATACATCTTACGTCGATGTTATAGTAGGTACAGGCTTCTAATCTAAATAATCGTGTAAAAGGCCATAACCACCAGTTTTTGATGTTAATTTATTATTTAATGCAGGCAAGATAAATATGATAATAATAAAAGAAAATTAAATTAGAATGGGGACGTTCCTCTATGCGACTCTGCATCAAAATTATTTGCAAAGAGTGGAATATTTCTAGTTCAAATAATAAATCTGTAAGTATGGAAGTAAATAAATAAATGTTACATATTGCTTTACACAAACGTTGGACAAGGTGGCATGAACTACAGTTATTTGCCATTAAATGTATATGCAACTCTTAAAATTGGCGGGAACTGAACGAGCGTTACAGCCTAAATCATTCAAAGATGCATAAATTAATAGTAAATTATGAACTCTTTAATAATGTTACTGTTAGTTAAAGTAAGGGTCAGCTGATCAGCTCACACCCAGACGCGATGCGACACTTTGGTACTTTTTAAGATAGTGATACAATATAGAACTTTATTTACTAAACAAAAAGGTACAAGGCATTTCAGTGAGACTTCGAATACGCCTCACGGCGGCGTCGCGCTGCGCCTCGCGTCGTTTCGAGGCGCAACGCGACGCAGCATTGCTTCGCCCCGGTAGACACGACGTGCAAGAGCCCGCTAAGTTCGTACTGCCAGCAATTATCACACGGCTTCACGATGCACCTCGCGGCGTTCTCATGCGTTTTGCAGGCCGCCGCTGCGCAACACGAAACAATTGGCCTCTTCAGGCTACGTCGCGTCGCGTTTCAGTGTCAACTGAGCCTAAGTCAAAAAGTTATCTGGCTTCTAAATTGTCAAAATCGATTTCTACATTTCAACCAATGAAACCGAAACCTTTCAATTGAAAACAATAGTCTCCAAGCTTTCTTTTCGTGCAGATTTAGACTTAGCGGTTTGAGGAATATACCTAATTTGTTATTATATTAGAATGTAGAGTCGCGAAGAAGAATGGCCCCCTAGTGCCTGATAATTTCAAGTTAATACCTATCCTACCGATTTACTAACATAAACAGACTTTTTCTTAGTCAAATGATCAAATAGTTGTACGTAAGTACTTATTATGATTTTTCCTTTTATTCATCTTCAAAAAAATAGCAAGAGTAGCTGCAAACAAAATAGATAATATTGTTATAGAGTAAAAAAATCATTGACTCGCACAAAATTCAATAGATTAGTAAATTTTTTATCTAAAAATAACATTATGGCATAGAACTAATTAAAAACTTTCTCCTAATCACAAAAGACAATACATTTCAAACTACAAAGTTGTTATAGTTTATTTGCGATACTTAGCCTCAATAATTCAAATTAATTTATTAGGAACGCTTTCTTAGACTCAGTAGCCTAGTTCTGTCGCGGAATAATATGTATTGCTGGCTATTCGCTCAGGGCTATTAGGAAAAAAATATAGGCATGTTAAAAGTATCAAAATCGTTGTGCTGTTTGTAGATAATTATGGTACCTAAAAATGATATTTCTTCCGAAAATAGTAAGATATCTGTTTTAAAATATGGTTAAAGCATTTGGCCCGTCCACACTGTTTTGTTATTTTAGTCATAATATTAGCTGCCATGAAAATTGATAATAAATTGCTATATTAGGTGCACAAAGTGCTTCACTATAAGTTTTCCACTAATGAATAGAAATGGGTTTAATTTCTTAAAAATATATGATAACAAATAGCTGGGTACCGACTGAGCGAGCAAATACTCTGTGAGTTAGGACGCGCCTCTCCCGAGCATTCTGTCCGTCGTCGGTTTTTGTCCATCAAAGGTTCTTCAGCACGTTTGCCACGAACAGTTGTTACCTTCCACCGTCGCAACTCTCGCCATCGACGGGGAGTCTATGCTCACACATTGAAACCATAATTGTTTCGTATTGTGCGGGCTCAAATGAGCTTCCTTCCGCGGACGCTCAGACTTTGAAATGAGCTCCCCGCCGTGGTTTCATGGAGTACAGGATGGGGTTCTTCAAAAAGGGCATGAAGAGATTTCTACAGGATCGGCAACGCGCGCGTGTTTCCCTTGGCGTTTAAAGCGTCCATAGGCTAAAAAACCTCGCAACATGGACAAAGATCAAGTGTTTGAAAATAATTCAGTTATATATGGGAACTACAGACTTCTTTGAGAATCAATGTCAATATTGGCTGAGAAAAGTGAGAGATTAAAAACCGACCAAGGGCCCAATTCTCACCCAAGCGAAACTGATCGCTCGATCGAAAAAAGCACGAATTCTAACTTTTACGAACGTTACGTTATTCTGGCAATTTCAAGGCCGGCATATTTAGAAGGGAAACCAGTCAGCTAGAGCGTTCATTGGTCGGGACCGTTCGAATTGACTCCGCCCCTCGAAATTTTACAGTCGAATAGGACTCGAACCGTAAGTTCGATTCGAAGGCTAGTTCGAGGGAAGTGAGAATTGGGCCCCAAGTCCGAGTCGGACTCGCACACGAAGGGTATTATTTCTTGTATAGGGATCCCTTTTAATTTTATTAATTGTTATAAAACGGTTTATGAGATACAGAGGGCCTACTACGAAAAACGAAACACGATAGTGCGATCATCGTTGTCAATCAATTAGCCAATAGAATTGGTCAAAATTTACGTCTCGTCAGTTTTGCTGCAATGAAGAATGTTCACTAATTTTGAATTTTAGCTCATCGCATTTTCTGTAGAAAATAAAAAATATATGTGAAAGAATTATATCAATACGACAATTACTTTCCGAGATATAGAATTTTTAAATGAGCGCGCGACGCCGGATTCGACCGCCCGGTACTTGATGCGTGTGACGTCATGTTTCAACGCTCGCTCAGTCCGTCGCGCTCTTTTTCTCTTGAAAAATCTTATTCCTTGGGTTTATAAATTTGAAACTTAGCACTATTACTTATTTCATCAAATAATACAGCTTCTCATTATTAGATATTTAAAACTACCCCTAAAAGGGGGTTTAGGAGGTGTTAAAGTTTGTATGGAATAAACCTACCGCGCGGTCCGATTAACTTAAAACACGGTTTTAATACATCGTATAAACATAAAAAAACACGTGTTTTTGGGTTTCGCGAAAATCGACCCCTAGTAGGGCAAAAAGGGGTAATAATGTTTTAAGGGGAGGATTTTACTACGTCTGTATTAACTCAAAAATTGGAATACATTAGTTCCTTTTGTAGCCTAAGAAAGGATTTTAGAAATTCCATCCCTCCATCCAGTGGGTAAAGAAGAGGACGCAGGTAAAACGGCGGGGCGGAGTGTTAGTTTAGAGATAAAATCAAGGCTTATTGTTTTGAAGATCGTCAGTATAGTGAGAGTCTGCTATCTACACATTATTCATTTATAGTGTGCATTATTTTGGTACCCCCGCAGTTTCACCTGCGCGTACCTACAGTTTGAATTTATTGCGCGGAACCCCGTTATTATTTTTCTAAAATAAAATTAGCCTAAGTTCCTTCTTATAACATACGCTATATACCTGTGATAGTCTTCTTAAAATCGGTCCAGCCGTTCCGTAGGTTAGGACACAGATTACTAAATATTTACTACGTAAGTAAGGAGGCCGGAACAAACTGTGTCAAATGTTTAATCCGCATGCTTACTATAAAAATAAATAAATAAATATCCTGGGACATTCCTCACACACGGTCATCTGATCCCAAACTAAGCAGAGCTTGTACTATAGAAACCAGATAACTGATATAATACATATACTACTTTTTATTTGTAAATACATACTTAATATACATAATTACACCCAGACTCAGGACATACAGACATGTTCATGCACACAAATACATGTCCTGTGTGGGAATCGAACCCACGACCTGCGGCGCGTAAGGTGAACCTTAACCAACTGCGCCAACTGGCACGTATAACAAGCGTATAAATAGGTACAGATAAAACATTACTACTTATTTGTTATCTATAACGTAAACTTAAACCGTCTTATTAATAAATAAGGTGTAAGTCAAGTATAGTTAAACCTAGGATTAAAATATATCCGTCACTTTCTAATGTCATATAAACAAAAAGGGCTGGAGCATGGCTGGAGCTATCTTAACTTATTATATCTTATCTTACCTGGGTGTTACAAGACTGACTTACACCTTATTTTTTAATAAGGGGGAAAAGGTTTGGTAAGTACCTACTTAAAATTAATTATTTTAGGTAAATAATGCAAAAAAAAACAAATTCAAATACACACACAGGAAGCATGTGCATTCTTACTTACTCCTCGCTTTTCAGCGGCAACGGAATCACTATTCGTCGATAAATTAATGGGCAACTATAAGGCTATCTATTTTAATCCGTCATGATTTAATAAAGGTTTTTTTGTATTGTAATGACCTTGATTAAGAATACACACACTATGAACGTAACAGTAGAATAATTCACGGATGAAACAAAACACTTTCCCCTAATATTATAGCGCAAGGACCGCTGGCGACTAACGCAAGTGAGCGGAGCGTTACAAGATGACGTCACACTGGGGTCACGTGACTGCTAGTGGGCCTCGATATTTAGGGAAATTTCAAATGTCTGTAAAATCATAACTACTTGGTTTTTTTTAATGAAACAAAAACTATTGTATTTGTATACATAATGGCTCTACTGTTACAAACTTTCAAGCGATTTTGCATACCTAGTAACATTCCTCATTCTATTGGTTAATATTTGACAACGATGATCGGACAATCGTGTATCGTGTTTCGTAGTAGGCCCTCTGTCCACTAACAGACGGACAGACAGCAGAGGCGTAGTAATATGGTCCCGTTGGCACCCTTTGGGTACGGAACCCCAAAAATGAACATCCCACCCAGTATAGAGATTTGTTAACGTCGCGTTAAACTAAATAATGTTCGGTTTATAGGTCGGCCTTGCTTTGCGCGGTCCAGTCTGTACCCAGCTAATCATCATGTAGTACCTCATTGTTAAATTGCGGATTACCAATATGTAGGTTCTTTTTTATTACTACTAATACGTGACGAATCCGTAATTCCAAATGTTCATAAATAATAATAGTAGCTACGTAACATAAACAAATCATGAAAATTTTAATTATAGTGACATATTTAACTTACCGAATAAGGTAGTTTTCAAATTAGCAAGGACCAATACATCTCAATTATTTAAAATTTTACAAATACCCTTTCGAATTCATCTGTATTTAGAATTTTTCGAAGCCTGTATGAAAAATCTTCTAGAGTTTTAAATGCTGACACCTTATAATGTACTTCGATTTGTACCACTTCGCTTTATGGTCCATTTTTACACAATTTGCTTTGAAACCCTTTGATATTACAATACAAACCACACTCACTATTCACTATTCGTTTTAAAATATAAAATTTTAAAACGAGAAAGCGTAATAAATTGATCTATTAGCATAGAAATATTTCCCAAGTTTGTTCATTATTATGTAAATATAAAGAAAGAGGATGCAATAATTTTTCATAATTCTATCAATAGTTATATCTTGAAAAGGTTGTTAGAAGTTAATTTTAAACTATAATTTTAATGATTATGTACGATGTACATGTAAAACTATTGTAGTTAGTGAAATTGCAATATTTAAAACATGTATTTGGCATGGTTTGAATTGTGTAACATATGTTTAAATTGTATAATATGTAAATAAAAACTTTAAGTGAAACCTGCGATATATGATTTTCTTCCGAGGTACAAAATATATAAATTAACCATGTTGAAAACTATGATTAAACGAAAATATAGAAGTACTGTATTTTTATTTTAATCTATACCAATATCTATAATAAAGGGGAATTTTTTTGTTTCTTAACCAGTCCGATTCGAAATATTCTTTCACTAATAGAAAGCTACATGACTCCCACCAGTATTATAGGCTACTTTTTATCCCAGGGACGCGAGTGAAACCGCAGGGGACAGCTAGTAATAATATTAATGTTAAAGCGGTTTTTTATTTTGGTTTTTTTTTAAATGGGCTAATCTCTCGATCTACCAGTTGGATTAGAAAAATTCTTTCACTAATAGAAAGCTACATTATCCCCGAGTATTATAGGCTACTTTTTTGTCCCGGGAACGCGGATGAAACCGCGTGGGACAGCTAGTCCTATGAGATAAGGAAGTATAATGGAATTAAAAAAAAACTCAATTGCATACACTATATTGAGTGAATTATAGTATCACCATAAAATTTTCTATAACATCTTTAAATTAAAAACAAATTAAAGGTACTAACAGCTCTACTTGGTAGAAACTCGGGTGCGGCGGTTCCATGCGAAATTAACTCCATAGTTCTTTGGTCGGTAAGTCTTTTCGATTTTCGGTACATCTAAGTACCAGACCCATCCATTCTTCTCACAATGCTGAATGGCCTCATCGGGGGAGGAAAATTGAACCTTCATGTTGGATAGCGGGTCGCCAGTAGATGTCCAGCCCATGAGGGGGTTTTCCCAACGTTGGCGGTTGTCAAACTCCATCTCCCAATGGTGGATGTTATTGGTGCCACTCTGCATAGCATTCTTGGGAGGTTGGTAGATGCGGACACGTCGATTCACTACATGTTCTTCGGGCACTCCGGTGAGTGGAGTCAGATCTACCTGAAATTACAAGTTAAACTTTCACAGACACATTAATGATAATTCTGGAGGAATGCTCCTTAATTAAAATTAAATGGTATCATACATAACACTTGGCTGAAAAGCCAGTTGTGGGTTTGACAGCAATTATTAGCATACAAAGAATAATGAGTGGCTCGAGTTGATACAGTTATGATCTGTTTACGAGTTGATATGTGTGCTATGACCTTAAGGCTACACTCTATTCACAATCTCACCATAGAAAGCTGCCAGAGAGAAGCACACAATAATTATAAACAGCTGGAATACTGACAGTGATTAGGGTATTTTTATTATGCAAGAAGACAGGAACCATCCCTCTGTGTATAAATGGCTAGTTTATGACTGCTTGTACCTTGGTGGGGACTTTGATAGTGGACTCCAGAGCATTCTTCAAACGAGCCTCTTCAGGCAAAGCCAGCACCGATTCGTTTTCGATTTTAGGCGCCTCTTTCTTGGAGGTGGGGTCAGACAATGAGGATGAAAGACGAACACCACATGTCGAAAAGGCTGGTAGCGATCTGAAATAGATTGAAATCATGAAACATTTTACTAAATTTAACAGAACTGTCGGTAGCAGCTGTCATTAAGCCTTATATTAACATTTACAAATTCCGACCTCGACAAGGGGGACCTGGATAACCCCGCCGCACCACTGAGCACTTTCAACATATTTATTTTTTTACGTAACTAGTCGAATCAAAATACGCTGCGTTTTACAAAAATTATAGATTTTCTTTTCTTGACAGTTTTGACAGTTGACAAATGTAATTTTTTTTTATTTGTTCATGACCATGGATGCAAAGTCCTTCAGTACATACATATTATTTATAATATCACTTTAAATTAGTTCGCACATTAACTTTCACATAGTCCGCATGGTCAGTCACCGTCAAGGTTGGATTTCGTAGTATAATTATACTATTTGTACCATTATTTTGTGATGTGTAGTATGTAGTATCGTAGTGCCAGGATATTACGCGAAAATACCATAATTTTACCTTTAGGTCGATTGACTACTGTTATTGGTTGAAATAAATTAAAAAATATTACTTTAATTACGAAATAAAGGATACGAAACATAGCATAGAAATAAAATAACTGCACGACCCCGATAATATTGCGTGATCACTAAATAATAGATTAGAACTACTACGCATTGTATGAATGATATGGGCAAGCACTGTGTTGTGTTATTCGGTTTTCCACAGATATTCTAAAGAAAACTCGTATCATACCTTTTTCCCAGTCACCATTATTTATTCCATTTTACCGTATTTTTTATTCAGAGCAAGCAACGTCCGTCCTTATGTAAGATATTCGAACGGGCAACATTGTTGCGCTTTTTTCTTTTTACGTCAAACCGGAATTTTAATTGAAGTGGAGTGAGAATTTATGGGAATATAGCGAAAAAAGAGATTTTGTTGATAT
Source organism: Polyploca ridens (assembly GCA_951394255.1). Classification (NCBI taxonomy): domain Eukaryota; kingdom Metazoa; phylum Arthropoda; class Insecta; order Lepidoptera; family Drepanidae; genus Polyploca; species Polyploca ridens. Next base: position 10,462,443 of record OX596261.1, read on the forward strand.
ACTTACGATTTTTAGGTCTACAATTAATGTAATTTATTATATTGCGGTGCATGTACTTACTGATTGCTAATTTAAGGTAAATGATGTTGTGCAACATCGTCTCTGAGAAGGATCGTTTTCAAACAGCTGTTTTCATGTAAAGGTACGGTTTATTTATGATATTTTATGATATAACGTTAATCCATAATTTTAAATCTCTTATTAGAAGATCTTCCTGTAACTTTTCTCGTATTATTAGTAAGCAATGTTTACCGGTGTCGAATATCTTTCGACCTTGAGAATTTGGTTGCTAAAACGCTTTCGTTTCTATTTCGTTTCCATTCAAGTACCACTTATACTGCGAATTTAAGGATGTCTCTGTGAATTATTTTCAAAATTTAAATATCAAAGAAATTTGCAATGCTTTAATATTATTACTTTGCTACTGAAAGCCTACTAGAAGTTTTAACATAAAATTGAATTATCACCCCATATACACGCACACGCACACACACACACACACACACATACACATATACACCCTCTCAAACACACACACGCACATACACATTTATCTCAAATCTGTTATTATTTTATTTCCAAAAATTACAATGTTATTTTAAACTATGTATTACAGTGTAACTAAATTGTAAACAACATTTATTTACTATGTGTTATATTTTTAAAAACCCAGCACATTTTGTACTCACCTGGCGGAGGGGAGAGGCCTAATGCCTATCTCACTGGCTTACCTAGTATAGGCATTAGGTGCTCAACCGAGCAACTATAATTACTAGCTGGAATCCTTTTTATTGTAAATTTATATCTACATATGTCATATTAGCTGCACTTTTGTACACTTCTTTTGTGATGAATAAAATATTAAATAAATATTAAATATTATTGTTTAGTATTATACATTTATTCATAAATATAGGTATTTTTAATTTATTCATACAAGTGTTCATCATCATCATAAAAATATTTACATCCAATGGATACTTTCCATTTTGTTTTAAATACTATACTCTTTTAAAAAAACTCTTAGGTGAGTAATAATTATAAATTAAATAAAACAATATTTTGGTTTTACATTTCAGATTGCTTCTAATCTGATCATGTCCTGCTGAAGGAACACCGTAGCTCCTTCGGGGGCTACCACAGAGCGAGGCTCTGCTACGTACCTGCTATAATTATTGCTCACTTGTTTTACACATTGAGATTTCATCCACATATCACCAATTTAACCATTGATGAAATAAATTTCTAGTCTGAGTAAGAATAAAGGTTCAATTTAATTGATTGCATTGAAGCAATAGAAATGAGTAAATATAAAGTTGAAGTGGACTGCACTCAAAGGTGTAAGTCTCGGACCCATGGACAAGTCCTTACGAGTGCTATTACAAAGAGATCAAGCTCCGATGAAGCTCTGGCATGTTTTATTAGAGGGACATGTGCAAATTTTGTGAAAGCTTTTGATTTTGAGGTAAGTTCTTCAAATGTTTATCTTACTGAATGTAAATGTTAGTTTATTTGTTTGTTACCTCTTGACTATACAAAAAATAAATAAAACATTCACATGGCACAGCCATTGAGGTGTCAAGACTGATGAAAGATATATTTAACCTGGAATAACATATAGGATACTTTTAACTCCAGCAAACATTTGATCCCTAGTGAATGCGAGCAAAACCTCGGCAAAATCTAGTCATTACATTTTTATGTCGTATTCATGTGGCTGATTCATGTAACAAAACTTCAACATCGTTAGCTACACCAACAATTAATCTATGTTTTTTATTATAATGTCAAATGAATGGTGGAAAAAAGATCCTATAGCTAGACAAATCGTTGAGAAAATAGGTATATTTCATAACACACAATTTAAATAGTTATGTTGCTACAAAACAGTTGAAGATTTTTTATTTTTTTACACGATTCAGCCCCACAGGACGTGAGTAAGGTCGCTATGTGTGATATCACTCACATCCCATCCATCACACATACAATGACATTCATTTTGGTCGTATTTTGGTTGAAATATATTCCGCCAATTTCCACCGCCGACAATGCGCTCTGATTGGCTAAGAAAAGGACACATGCACTCTGCAGTAATTGGTCCTTACTGTTCAAAATCAGTGGCAATTCTCTGACTGGTTGCAGAATTTGATAGTTTAGTATTACTGTTATGGGATTTTTCCACGATGGAGTCATACCTCCGCCATAGCCCATCTGTCCATAGCCTTGTGACGTGATTTATTTAATTGAAATGTTTTTTTTTATTTATAATTAATATTTTACAGGGTCGCACTGCACTGCATATGTCGGCGTCACGCGGAAGAACAAAACTGATGGAGTGGCTTATACGGCATTCTTTGGAAGCATTTGTGAACGCTCGTGATCGCGAGTCGGGGTATACACCTCTACATAGAAGCATTTTCTATGGACAAATACATGCAGCAGTTACACTTATCAAAATAGGTAGATATTGATGAATACTTTAGTTACAGCCTTACTCATAAAAGCACAGTTAAGTTAAAATTACAGTTAGGTGATCAATAAATATGTGACAACATAAAGTATTCTATTTAAATAGTGTTTTATTACTAAGGGTGTAAGTATTATATTTGTATAGATTATGAAGTATATTAAAATCAAATTGCATATAACTTACTAAGTCAGTAGACTAAAGAGGACATTATTATCAGAAGATTAAGATTGCAATTAGTATTTTTATATTTAACAAATTAGCCCAATGATATTGCTTTAATGACTGTACATTATTAACTTAGTTCTAACTGCACAAACTATTACAGTAGTACCCAACTGATAAGGCGCATCGTGTAACAATAGTAATCGGCGTCGTGAATCTTCGTTCGCACAGAAAAGAAAGTATGGCCCCGAAGATTAACGAAACAATGCTTTAAACTTACAATCATCCTTAGATCACTACTATAAGGTTAATAATACACTGCAGCTGTTAGTTCCGTCTCACTCGCAAGTCACGCCCCTCCGCACGGCGGGCGCCAACATGGCGGCAGCTGCCGACAATAGCATTTCCCGCGCTTTGAAAATGTATCTTCTGCGCAGGTACATCGGTAAGCCATATCAGTTGGGTTACTTCTGTAACAACCCCAACTTCTATCACTATTGAATTAAACCTTTTTCTCCCACTTTTCAGGTGTAAATACGGACATAGTAGACAAAGATGACTATAAAGCCATTGAGCATGCAATGCTTGACAGAAATTACATGTACAAACAAACGGGCACTGAACCGAGTGAGGTGTATGTATGGGGAAGTAACTCCAACTATACATTAGGGACGGGTACTCAGCAGCAGAGAAACTCCCCCGAGCTGCTCACAAGCTTCAGCCGTACTAATACTAGCGTTAAACAGGTAAGAAACAAATTGTTTGCTATGCATGTATTTACTCAGCAGTTTTTATAAACATTATGAAAGATGCATAAACTATTCACTGTCCCCCGCGGTTTCACCCGCGTGCCCGGGATAAAAAGGAGCCTATGTCCTCCATACCATAGGCTATCAGCATGCCAAATTTTATTGCGATTGGTTAAGCAGTGGAGGCGTGAAAACGTAACAAACAAACAGTTACTTTCGCATTTATAATATCAAGTATGGATATTTTTATAGATATGTATAAAATAAGAAATTACCATAGAAAGTATTTTTAAGTACCAGATAAATAATATAATAAAAGTTTTTACTATCTTAGATACTTAGTAATTATCTATCATATAATGTGTAGTCGAATAAGAACGTGCTTCATTATGCACTACATATGGTTTAATTTCAAATGTTTTATTAACAACAACACTTAAGAACTTGGTTAGTAACACTTGTCACAATTGTTAAACTTTATAATATGCAAAATAGTGTAAGATAATTTATAAACAAATATTATGAATTCTGGTTAGTATTTTAACATAATTGAACTGTTTTACAAATTCAAATTCAAATTCAAAAAGCATTTATTCAATTTAGGCCCTGATAGGGCACTTGTGAACGTTAACAAATGGCTCTACACCGGTTCCAAATACAACTTGAACTGAGAAGACTCCGGCAAGAAACTCAGCAAGTCTTTTTTTTTTAAATATGTAAATAGAAGTATTACAATTACAAAATATATATAACAATAGCCTGCGAAGCGAACAATTCATTCAAATGCATTCTTGTCATCTACAAAATCAGAAACTTTATAGTACCCTTTCGTGCATAACTTTTGTTTAACTATCTTTTTGAATCTATGTATAGGTAGCTCTTGGATTTCTTTGGGTACTTTATTATAGAAACAAAAAACTTAAACCAAAAACACTAAAAATCTAGTACACTAAAAAGTAATCAATTCCTGATCTGATGACAATGGGACCAAACGAGAAGTGTACCCTTTCAAATAAAAAAAGAATTTTCCAAATTGTTTAATAAATGACGGAGTTATGAGGTAACAAACATAAAAAAAAAACACATACAACCGAATTGAGAACCTCCTCCTTTTTTGAAGTCGGTTAAAAAAGGGGAATAAACCTAGGAAATTGACAGAACGAGGGAAATCATAAGGAAGTCAAGTGATTTCTAACAAGCAACAAAATAGGTATCAAAACTTTTTAAAGTATGATAACCTTCAAATACTTTCAATGACCAAAAAATAAAGACGGACAATGTCACATGTCGATTACTCTGTCAAATTTATTTCATGTCCAGAAAAAATAATTTATTATCACAAAATGCACACAGTTGGCCTGCCGCGCACATGTCTTGGATTCACAAACATACTATTCTTCTTTTTGGGCTTCGTCGGTTGCGTGATTTGTGTTTGGTGCGCGATAAACACTAAATACTTCCGTGACGTCAATTTCACCGTTACAAAGAGCTCCCTAGTTCCTGTTATCGCGAAATTCGTCAATTTAAAATTATGGTTCACACCAATGACAACTATATTGATACCCATCGCGGTTATAGCGATGATGACGTCATGCTGTGGCATTCTGGGCGCCGGATGCAAAATGAAATGCGCTATAAAGTCCTACATATTTCTAGTCACAATCATCTCTTCGATAGCCTTCTGGTTCTTCTTTATATCTGGCATCTACAACATTTATTCAAGGAACGAGAAAACTAAACAATACCTGCAATCGACCATACATAACTACTATGGAAATGATAATGATTTGATAACTCATACTTGGGATTATGTTATGGTGAACTATAATTGCTGTGGAGCACTCGGCTACGGCGATTTTGCGAACTCCAAATGGCAGAAAGCCAACCCAAATTTAATATATCCCATGCAATGTTGCCTATTGTCAAACGTTACTGCACTGATTCCTGTTTCGGAAAACTGTACAAAGAGTTTTGAGCCTAAAGCGCAATCTAATAAAGATCAAGGTTGCGTGCGTGAATTGAGAAAAACTATAGTCAGCAATAAGGGGAAAGTCATATTTTATATTATACTTTCGGCAGTCTCTTATTTCATAATAATACTTTTCGCTTACTGCATTATGAGGGGAGAGCCATTACTCGGTAGTATGGCAGGGGCTGCAAGAGGTTTTGACTTTATGGTGCCAACCCCAAAAGAATACCCCAAACATAACATAGCGCCATCTATGTCATCTCTAGACAATATGATTTATGTTGACGAACCCCCCAAAAAAATAGTTAAGGTGGTGTCAGCAATAAACCCTTTCCAATCATACTCTTTTGAACGAAATGCATACCACTCCGGTGATACAATGTGTCCGCATCATGTTTAAACTCAGATTAAAAGATAATAAAATGTTTTAGCAACTGCTTGTTGTGTTTTTTTTATTTTATTATATGAGGTACTTTTCTAGTAACTTCAAGTCGAAACTTTTAGTAGGAGCCCAACTTGCCGAGCAAACGTGAACTTTCACTCGCGATATCAAACCTAACTATGGCCTGTATTTTTAAACGAGAGCAAAACTCAGATTTCGTCTCAAGAATAGATCGTGGTAATCGAAAATAAACCTAATATCATTGGTGAAGGTTCCAAAACTTGACTTGAGCATCGATTGACGTTCTACAATACGGATATAAATCTGCAGTGCACAAAGGAGTTGTGTGTCATAAAGACTTATTCCATTTTGCTCTTAATCCGACCGCAAACAAAAATAGATGATATAAGACTGCTTAAACTCTCCGTTATAGGCATATATCGGCAAGTTCCACAGCGTATGGCTATGTACCGGTAACTCTGGTGAAGGCGAAGTATGGTGCTGCGGACAGTTGGCCAGGGCCGGCGGCCCCCACACTACAGCGCTAAGGCCCACTCCGCTCCGCCTGCCAGAGACTTGTGTATGCTTGGCTATCACTCTTAACTCCACTGTGTTCCTGCTTGAAAGTGGAACGGTACGTATTTAGTATAGTTAAGGCTCTTTCATAGTGTAGTAGAAAATACGTAAGAACTAAAATGGTATACCAAGTAGAATAGTTTTATTTTTTATTTTTAAATGGGCTTGCGTTTGGCCACTGTCCCGCCCATAAGGGACTAAGAAGGAACCTATTCACTCTGGCCTTGAAAGTCCCTAAATTGTATGAGTCAGGAAACAGACGCCGGAAGCAAGTTCCATTTCCTTGCTGTCCGCATTATAAATGAGGATCCAAAACGCTGTGTCCGTATTTTCGGTATGTCAACAACGTACGGGTGAAACTTTTTCCGGCATCTTGTGGTTCGGTGTAAAAATGGGGATGATGGAATTAGTTTAATCGCTATGACCACCTGTACTATATAAAATTTATAATTAACCTTTAACGTAAGTAAGGTGCAAGATCAATTACACCACTTTCTTTCTATCTTAGAGTGTAACCCGCACGACATGCAGCTCAAATACTCTCAACCATATAAAAGAGCTATCAAAAATATCTTATATCTCCTTCTAACGTTACAGGTGCTCCAATACACACTTAATAGCACAGACAACATCAGCCAATCCACAACTAAACCCCCCTCCTCCATCAGACTGCCGTCAATTAAACCTCTCATGAAGCTATCGCAACCGCTGGGCGTGCGAGCGGGACGGTATCATGCAGTGGTGTGGAACGTACGAGCTATATACACTTGGGGCACCAATGTGGGGCAGCTCGGGCACCCGCAGGAGGATAAGATTGTGTCGGCGCCTAAAAGGGTGAGTGATTTTCTTGTTCTTGTGTGCATTCTATATTTATATTATTTGAAATTATTGCTAAGCAACTAAATGAATGGTTTTTTTTCCATTTGTGACATTTCTAGTAACCTTACCTGACTTGACCATAGAGCCTTTTGATCCTTGTCGGAGGAGGAAAAATATTTAAATCGACGTTTTATCGCTGACTGTATTTTTTTTTTCAATATCTTTATACCGTTTGCATGGTCAAAAAAATATAGCCTTGCTGAGTTTCTTGCCGGTTCTTCTCAGGCTGACTCAAGCCAGCTATCCGTTACAGCCAGGCCATTGGTTACGGAATCAGTGGTAACTTCAGAAGCTTCAAACTTCTTCGCCCTTATTACAAAACATGGTATAAAGCAAACCTAGGTTGTAAAATAGGCTCGTCTCTTTTTGTTATATGACGTTAGAAAGTGACTGAATGTCTGGTTTTACTAAACTTGTTTTAAATCATCTTTTGTAATAAGGGGGATTAAGGCTTAAATCTAATTCTAAGGCGTAAACTGAATGAATAACTTTGACTACTTATTAATTCAGTTTAAAAGACTGAAAAAAGAGGATAGCGCTATGAGTGTAAACAACATGGTTAACATTGTATCTGGCAAACTCACGCTACTATCTCTTTCCTGCCTAGAAGTATCTTGTATGCATAGAGTTAGAATATTAATGAGGGACTGTGCCCGTACATAGTTTGACATGTCTAAAATACATATAATGAAAGCCAATTTCTCGTTTCTTATCGATACTTTTACCGAGAACAAATGAAAAGGAATCCATATCGACATGTCTGACTGTAAATCAACTAGTGTACAACGATATATCTGTGAATGCATCTATACTAACTCTATGTTTGTATGCATACACAGGTAGCCATATCCATAAACAATAAAGAAGAAGCGGGAATCCAACTGGTGGACGCGTCAGATGCAGCCACAGTCATCACGACAAGTCGCGGCGATGTTTATTTACTACACAAGTATATTTGCAAGAAAATCGCTATCAAGTAAGTAGTAAGGCCTGTAGAACGAGATCAAAACTCAGATCAAGTCTCAAATATATCGTGCTTATCGAAAATAAACCTTATATCATTGGTGCAGGTTCGAAATTCAATTGCTTTAATCTCGACTCAAAAATTGACCTGAGCATTGATTGGCGTCGGTTAACTAAAGCTGGCACGTTCAACACATTTTTTTTTTTTTTTTTTTACTGTGTATAAGCCTAGAAGGAACTGGCTCTCAAGTGCAGCTGTCGGAACACACCGGTAGATGCTTGGCGACAGATTTTCAACTTGAGGGTGGTAGCCAGCCAGACGGGTACTACAAAGTACCCTACTACCGTGCTATGGTTTCCTCACGATGTTTTCCTTCACCGAAAGCTCAAGCTCATTGTAGGATTCGAACCCGGGACCTTCGTCTCGGTATCCGACGTCACTACCACTGAGCTATCATCGCCTTCCACATTGCGCTTGTGTAGTGTCTGTGAATAACGTGGTGAAGTCGTGATGCGCATCATGAACAGTCTGTCCGTCTCTCTCGCGCGCGGTCAAGCTTATGAGTATGAAAGAGACAGTTATTGTTTTGTTTTTGCTACTGCTCATAAATATAGAGTGGTCTTTTTTGCATTCGTCCATTAGAATTGACTGACTGATTAGAAGCAATAATGTAATAAAACATATTGTATCGTGAAATTGCATATGTGTGAGTACTGTGAGCGTGCCAGCTTTTGACCCAAGGGCGAATCCAGAGGGGGGGTCATGACCGACCCCCCCCCCCCCCCCCCCCCGGGCCTCGGAACTAATGAACTCGAATCACGAATCGAAACTACAGGATCGATTTTGAAAATTCTTACAAATTATCTACTCTATTAACCTATGGATATAAGTGTGTGACCTGTAGTAAGAATCCTACTAATCTAGGACCGAGTTTTTACTTTTGACACAAAGGTTTCTCTTCTTTGACTAGAATTTTGACATATTGTTTATTTTAGAGTAACACAAACTATTCTTGATACTTGACTCAAGTATTGATTCTTGTTCTATAATAAGTTCCTATGTGTATTTGCAGACAGATCAACATACGTCAAGTATGTGTGGAGGCCAAAGTGAATGAACACGGAGTCCACTCCCGGGTCACTGTGTTGTTGCTAACCAATGTTGGACAACTGCTTATATGGCAGGATATCAACAACAAACTCACCAGGTATTTATTGTTTATCTACACTAAAATAAACTGACGGTTGTTTTTTACATCACGGTGGCAAATGAGCTTACGGCCCGCCGCTTAGTTCATATAAAATACGTTCGTAAATAAGTGGTAGAGATAGGTATTGCTTAGCGTGACGAGATATGAAAAGGGGTCTAAGGAAATGTGACGTTACCAGTTCATCAATTTTATTTAAAAAAAAAACTTGATAATTAAATTATTTTCACTATAACTTATGTTAGGTTAGACATGCTGAAAAACGTTTACTATGGGCATGTCTGGTCAAGCACATACATTTTATAATTAGTGTAGAATTTACACATATAGATGTCGCTACAAACATCGTTTGGACTGATTGAGAATTAATTCTTAGTCAAAACGCTAATAAATCACTTTTGATGAAGCTTTGTTGCAAGGGAATATAATTTGAGGTTTAATAATTTATTAAATTCATATGTAAAACTCGTATCTTAAATATTTGCAATTTATGTAATTTTACTTAAATCTTACGACCTTACATAGATGGCCTACGCGTCGCGCGTCAATTTACGAAATTTTTTAAAGGATAATGGGCGGTGTCGTACTTTGTGTTGTAAACCTTATCATATCAAATGAAATCTATGTCATATGAAAGGTCTCCATGAGTATTACATTTGTTAGTATGGGCATATTTAAGTAGTGGTACGTGGTACCCCACGGTTAATACTTAACGGTGCAACTTAAAATCAGTATTTTTAGAATTGAATAACATAATAATAATTCTTTGGATTAGTTTAGGACTTAATGTATGGAATTCTTATCTTATTTGAACAAAAGTATATAGTAAATACTACGCTCTACCTCTCTTACACAAAAACAAAAAAAAAAAAATGTGCTCATTGTTCTTTAAAATTAAATTCTTTCAACAGTGTCATCTGTTGTCATTTACTGAAAAACAAACATTGCTGTAGTCACTTACAAACCCAGAATAGGAATTAGTACCCCAATCTCGCCACCGGCGCTCTACTTGCGCGAGTTATGGTGGTAACTTTTGAAGTATGGGCGCTGTCTCTCTGTTGTACGTAGTATTTATATACTCTGAGCTATGGGTATCATAGTGTATTTTTTATTAGGGTGTCGCTAAAAGTGTGCTTTAGCGTGACAAAGCGAGAGGTCCAAATAGGTGAATTTCTAAATGACGTATTTTATGGATGGCCCCTTACCGCAGACGCTCGCATCACCTAGGAAATCAATCGCGCGTTACTGACCCTATTTTCACACCCTTCGTGAAACTGAGTTGAGCTATTATTACTACGTATAGAGAAGCTATCATAAGCAACGGTTATGTCCCATTTTTTTCGAGTCAACTAAAGTTCTCTTTAGCGCTATAACAATAATATTCGTCTAAGCAGATAGAAGAAATATGTAGCGCTATTAGAACCCTTTTAGGAGTACTTTTCTCGCAAACACCATAATTTTCACGGCGCTTGCGCGTTTCGTTCATCGTTCTACAATAACAACTCACTTGAACGGATCACAGTTGTGATATGTGGCGTCTTCTCTATACGTAGTAATAATAGCTCAATGAGTTGCACGCACCTTTTTTACAGATGCGTATTCGGCCTCGTCCATCAAACAATAATAACCCATGTGGCACTGACACACGACGCTCTCTACTTCACAACTAAACACGGCGAGGCGTTCATTGGCTCAATCTCCCGCAAGACCACGCCCTCTCAGCCGCAGCCAATCAAGAAAGAGAAGGAAAAGGACGGCAGATCTGCACTCGTCAAGTTCTTAGAGAAGGATGACTGTACGTCAGTCAGGATAACTAAGATACCGAATATTTATAGAGCAGTTTCTATTGCTGTTGATAGCGAGGGAATGAATTTCGCTTGTTTGCAGGTATGTTAGATTTATTTGTTTACTAGCTGTCCCGCGCGGTTTCACCCGCATTCCCGAGGGATCGTATGTTTTCCCGGGATAAAAAGTAGTACCAAATTTCATCCAAATCTGTTCAGTATTTTTGCGTGAAAGAGTAACAAACATCCATAAAAACAAACTTTCTCGTTTATAATATTATACTAGGATAGTAGGATTAGTAAGGAAGTAAGGATAGTTATAAGCTACATAGCATCACAGGCACGGGTGTAACCGTTGGGCACAATTATTATAAAATAGTATAAAAAACATTAAACAAAAAGAAAAAAAAAATTTACCGCCGCAAAAACTGAAAAGCAAAAAATAATAAACCTTTTAAATAACTGAAAAGTGAAAAACAAGCTCTTTAATCTATAGAATTTTGAATATAACTTGAATTTTATAAGGTTTTGCAGTCGGGGATAAACAAATATTACATAACAAATACATATGTAGGTTATTGGCACAGTATTACCATATGCCTAATGGTAAAGCTTGTTTTTCACTTTTCAGTTATTTAAAAGGTTTATTATTTTTATTTTATGCTCTTCAGTTTTTGAAGCGGTTTATTTTTTGTTAAAAAGTTGTGATTTTATAATTGTTTGTTGCTATAATCTACTAATTAGTACATGCTTACTTTTGGTTAATTTTAATGTAATACACAACTCACCATTAAAATCTGTGAATGAAAAATAAATCACCTCCATTTTCCCATTCATAGGGTGGGTATTTTTTTCAAATTTATATGGGAGCCATTTTGAGGTATGCCCAAACCAATACAAAAAGAATTATCAAATTCGGACGACACTGTAAAAAGTTTTGCGTGATATACATATACAAAACACTTGTAAACCTCCTCAGTTTTTTCGTCGGCTTAAAAGCTCATTTTTCCTAGATAAAACCAACATGCGGTCTGACATCTGTTCCCGAGTTGTCGCCGACTTGCCTCTCGAAGCACATGGAGTCTCTACGTGAAACTGCTAATGAAGATGATATACTGCATGATGTTGTTTTTAAGGTATTTATATTTTATAAGTTAAGTGTTCTTATATTTTATATATATTTTTTATAAATAAGCTTTAGACCCGCCTGATGGTAAGCAGTTACCGTAGCCATATGGACGCTTCAAACACGAGGCATCACTCACGCGTTACCGATCTTACCTCCCTAATAAGCACTGGCGACCTTACTCACGCGCAGGAAAACAACATTAAGTTATTTGGCTGCGGTATTCTGTAAGGTAGAGGTACTTCCCCAGTCGAGATGCTCTTTGAGCGACTAAACGCTTTGCTCTACATCAGCTATGGAGCTACTAAGGCGTTAAGTTACTAAAAATAAATACCAGAATGCAAGAGTCAGTGTGTATTCTTTCTAAGGCCTGTATTATTGAACGAGTTCAAAACTATGATCAAGTCTCAAGAATAGATGAGATTTCAAATTCAAATGTTTCATGTTGACTCAAAACTTGATTAAAAACTTGCATTGGAAAATATAGCCAATATAGTCAGGTTGTCCAAAAAAATATTTAAAAAATGTAACCTTGCTGAGTTTCTTGCCTGTTCTTCTCAGTTGAAGGCCGACTTACGAACTGGTGGTAACTTCAGTAGCTTTGACCTTCATAAGTGGCCTAAGTTGAATAAATGGCATTGACTTTGACATTGACCAGGCCTGTCTCACTCCCATGTTTAGGTACGATTTCGCGCCAACGGTCTACCGGACCAACGCTACTAGTTAGCTAGGATATTTAAAATGTCATTATTTACGAAAGGAGAATAGTAATAGGTACATACATAACCGATAAGGAAATATTGAAGATTCATAATACGTCATCAGACAACCCTACCGTAAGACGTGTCGCGTCATACAGGATAGAGTTATACGATAGAATAAGAGAGGGAAGTTGTAGGTGAATATAATTTTAAGCGCGCAGCGCTGCGCGAGCTAGATTGCGCCTTATTACGTCGTTCCAAGAGTCGCTTTTTATTTAAATGTCGTTTTCGAAGTGGGTTTTCTGTACGTAGTACTATTGAATATTCTGTGCATGACGTTATAGAACACGGATAATAGAAGTTAATCTGGGCACAAAAAAATATTTTTTTGTTCTATTTCCATAGGTCGGCCTTAAACTCTACCCAGCGCACATATTCATAATAGCATCAAGCAGTGAATATTTATATAAGTTATACCAAGATAATCTCTCCAATCCTAACGATAAACCGACTGTTACACTTGACAATGTCCACCCTGAAGCATTTGAGAGAATAATGAAGTACATGTATACCGGTACTTGTGATGTGACTGAGATAGGACCATGTGGACTTAAGATAAGGAAGGAAGATCTGATCGCAGCGGGGAAGAAGGAGAAGGAGTATGTTGAAATAGAGGATGCTGTTGGTGAGTTGATGAATATTTTATTATTACTCAAGTAAACGGTCGTGATCTGTACCTGGATGGGTGACCGCCTAGTGGTATTTCAAATCGAGCGTTTCCGTGCTTCGGAAGGCACGTAAAGCCGTTGGTCCCAGTTGGTATCACTTAGTTATGATAGTCGTTAAGCTAGTTGGAGGACTACTGGGCGGTTTGAAAACTCCAACAGTAGGTTGACCATTAGCCTACCTCCACCGATCCGCAGTGGGCACGCGTGGTGGAGTATTGCCCATTCCCTTTCACCCTCATTTGTGAAAGGAGGCCTGTGCTCAGCAGTGGGGCATTATAGGCTGATGATGATGATGATGATGACTCAAGTAAAAAATTAATGTTTAATGATCGCTGCGTTATTCCATTTTACACATATACAATCATCTTGACATTGTATATGTGTAAAATATATAAAATGGATCCAAATATTTTAAGTCACTCAGTGAGCTAGAAAGAGTTATGCTCGGGGATGAAATCTGCAATAAGTCATCCAACAAAGAATCAACTCACATAACTCTAAATAATCCAATGTCCAGCAGTGGACTGATATAGGCTGATGATGATGAAACATCTTACCTTACACTGATAAGATAAGTGGCCGTATTACCAAATCTTATTGCTACAACTCAGCCTGAAAGAAAAACTCTATTTAAGTAAATTAGAATCGATATTAAAGTTGATAATACCCCAGAATGTAAATAGAAAGCACTTTTTTTTTATACGACTAAGTCTGTAAACAACCTTACGACCCGCCTGATAGTAAGCGGTTACCGCAGCCATATGGACGCTTGCAATACACGAAGCATCGCTCACTCGTTACCGACCTTTCCCCCCTCCCCTATGAGCTCTGGCGACCTTACTCACGCGCAGGAACACAACTTTACACAACATAAAGTTATTTGGCTGCGGTATTATGTAAGGTGAAGGTACTTCCCCAGCCGAGCTGTTCTTTGAGCGAATTAACGCTACGCTCTACCTCAAAACTATTTAACTATTTCCCCTTTGGCGTCGCTATACATTTTTAAACACGCTTTCAGATAACCCATCAGAGATATCAGCATTCGAAGTGTACAAACAGGATAAGAACAGGAAGGTCCGTCCGCGGCGCAACACTGAAACTCCTCCGCGGCACGTGTACTGCGATCCCGTCAAGCTAGTACAAGCAGCCGCTAAGAGACTTCAAGTGATGGCGTTGCATAAGCTACTTGACAAATACTTGTGAGTACCCATCGAGGAAAAATCGTTATACCGAGCAGTCCAATTCCGCAACTAGTCAGTGATTTTGCACTGATTTTGAACAGTAAGGACCAATCACTGCATCGTGTGTTTTTGACTTAGCCAATCAGAGTGCATGTGTCCTTGTCTTAGCCAATCAGAACGCATTGTCGGTGGTAGGGAATTGGCGGAATAGATCTCATACAAAATGAACGTCTTTGCGCGTTTTGGGTTATTTGATGGTATGTTAACCTTACAAACAATTATTAAATCCTAGAGCTTGTGTATCTCAAACTTATTACACTGTATTATCTGATTTCTCTCACTCACAACTCATACTTCTATCTGTACTCGAATACTTTTAATAATATATTGCCTTTTTAACTCTTCACATCTACAGACCTTACAAACAATTATTAAATCCTAGGGCTTGTATCTCAAACTTTTTACACTGTATTATCTGATTTCTCTCACCCACAACTCATACTTCTGTCTGTACTCGAATACTTTTAATAATATATTGCCTTTTTAACTCTTCACATCTACAGACCTTACAAACAATTATTAAATCTTAGGGCTTGTATCTCAAACTTTTTACACTGTATTATCTGATTTCTCTCACCCACAACTCATACTTCTGTCTGTACTCGAATACTTTTAATAATATATTGCCTTTTTAACTCTTCACATCTACAGATTCCTTTATCTTAGTTTGTGTATTAATTTACCGTCGGCTCATTTTTCTATATTCCTTTTTATAGACCAGCTTGAACTCTTCTTCCACACAAAACAGGCAATGGCCAAAAACCCATAGAGCCTCTTCAAAAAATGTCTGAAAATAGAATCTGTACAATTCTAAGCTCACATTATATTCCAGTTACCGCGACGGCACTGTCTACCTGAAAGAGAGCGCAACACTAAAGAACCCCCCATTATATTGGGATCGCGACAGCTTCCCCGAGCTAGTCAACACAAAGGTGTGCTCAAAGGACAACGCGCACATATCCGCGCACAAGTGCGTACTGGCCGCTCGCTTAGAGTACTTCAACGGCATGTTTATGCACTCTTGGACAGAGGTTAGTATTTAATAAGGATTATTCACTTGTTTTTTGGTAATGAAAAACCCTCAGAATAAGTACTAAAGCACAGGACCACGGTAAATTGGGAGTATTACGCAATCAACTTATATCTGTCTCTTTCTGACCTATTGAAAATATAGAAAGTATATTTAAGTCAGTTCTGCCTGAATATCAATTATATAATCTTATATGCTTTAGTACTTGCTGAGGTACTTGAGGTAGTACAGTAAAATTCTAAAGTCAAATAATTCCAAGCTAATTCTAATCAAATAAATACTGTAGTAAGGTCTGTATTTCTAGGACGTCAATCGGCTCAAGTCAAGTTTTGAGTCGAGATTAGAATTTGGAACGATCTATTCTTGAGAATTGATCCTATTCTTGAGAATTGATCTGAGTTTTCATATCGTTCAGAGATGTGTAGCTAGGGATGTGTTTCAACCCGTCAATAGGATCGCTTCATTAGAACTTTTAACTTGAAATTGAAGCGATCCTATTTGTCAGCTAAAACACATCCCTCGCGACATATCTCTGGTGGACATGCAGCCTTATAGGCCTGATTGTCCAATTTCTTTTTCGTTCTGATTTCACTATTAAAGCAATTCGAATAACGTGCATTTTTTGTTCCAGAGCAAATTACTATCAAAAGTAACCCTTCCAATAAGCCACAGTATACTACTTCCAGTCATCAACTTCCTATACACGGACTCTTGTCCTGACATAGAGAACTGCGACAGCATCGACTTCATTTGCAACCTACTGATTGTGGCCGATCAGTTGTTTATATCACGACTGCGGGAAATGTGCGAAGTTGCTCTAGCCAACTTGATAACGCTCAAAAACTGCGCGGAACTCTGCCAATTTGCGCACACATACAACGCTTTACAACTCAAGCAGTGCTGCATGGAATTTATATCACTTAATCTTTGTAGCGTCCTCGAAAACAGAGCTTTGGATCTAGTAGAAGAAACTCTTTTAGAAGATATATCGAAATACTACTGCAAATTCAACCCGATAATGTCCTCTCGAGTTATCACGCCGTTTTATAACGCACCGTGTGATGAAATCATTGATGAGTGCGCAAAAAACTATCCCGTAGATTTAGAATATACGGACGAAGATATCAAAAAGGATGACAGCTTGATTGAGATCCCAAAAAAGAAAAACAAACATTCGAAAAAAATCGAATACACAGAGAGTGAGAAAGAAAGAATGAGGTACGAATCTGTGAGCTCGGTGACGTCACTAGACTTATCTAATGAAATATCTGGGGATATAACATTGTCACTGAGTAAGATACCGAAGGAAACTGAAAAAGGAGCGCGCGATAAACCAGAAAAATGGATAGAAGTACCATCGTCGCAACAAAAACAGCAGAAAGTCGTCCAAGCAAGACTCAAAGCTATAAGCAGTGCCAAGGAAATTCTAAACGAAACTCCCACCGAATGTTTTACAAAGTTGACGAAGAATACTAGTGCCATAAGCCTACAAGATAGTCCAACAACATCTAGAATGTCTGTGTCTCCCAAAGATTCTCCTTTAGCTGACTTAGCCAGGAGTCCTCAAGGGAATTTTGTCATAAGTCACGTTGGACCAAAACTATCACAGAAGCAAAGAAAGAAATTGGCTATGCAAGGAGACCAGTCCGCCCAGAATCTGGACGCGTTTTTATCCAATAAGCTATCTTTGGCCAGTCCACCAGAGAAGCCTAAAAATCCTTGGAAGATATGTGAAGTGCCAATTGCTAGCAGTAGCCCAAGCACATCAAAAGCAGTACAATTCAATCAGATATTAACTGATCAGAGGAAGCAGAAGGAAGATTTCTCTAGAATCATGACTAAGCCACTCAATTTGACACAGGTAAGATATTTAGTAGTATATAAGTAAGCTAACTTTCTGCCAATTTTGTGTGTGACTGAATTTTGTGAAAATGTATCAAAAGTTTTGGTGAAGGAAAACATCGTGAGGAAACCTTAGCACGGTGGTAGGGTACTTTGTAGCTGAAATTCTGTCGACAAGCGATTTCCTTCTAGGCTTTGTGGTGAAACACCCTATACATAGTAAAAAAAAACAGCCAGAAAAATGTGGCTTTTATTAAACATTTATTCAGCAAAATGATTTATTTCTGATGCAAAAGCATCATAAATTTATCTTTTTAGTTGAAATACACAACACAATGTGTAGTGGGCGTTTTGTGTTTTTAAGTTAATGAGCATTTTCATTTTGAGCCCTAAAAGTGATATTTAAAAGTAGTACAAATGTAAAGGAACATAATATTTATTTACACAACTTACTTTACCTGTTATTTCAGCTGGAAGACAAAGCAATAGAGCAACTAGAACGGTTCTACAACATTCATGATATTGATGATGAGCTTATAACTGTGAGACGCATTGAACTGCAAGTGTCTTCACCACAATGGATCCACACTGCCCCTAAGTAATAAATGTGCTATTTTATACATTTTACAATATTATGTCTTATCCACATAAGATTATATGACATATTTTTAATATATATGAAGTGTAAACTGAATAACATTATGTTTTATTTTTATACTCTGTCTCATCTGCCTATAGCTTGCTGTAATAATAATTGGGATAATAAATCAAGAATTTGACCCATGTAGTTTCACCTGTGTTAATGATATAAAAAGTCCACAAAAGACAATTTCATTTCATAAACAAAAAATAACAGGACCTCTGGTACACAATGGCCCTAATTCTGTCAAAGTCAAAGCCATTTATTCAATTTAGGCCCCACAAGGGCACTTATGAAGGTCATATTTACTGAAGTTACCACCGGTTCGCAACTCGGCCTTCAACTGAGAAGAATCCGGCAAGAAACTCAGCAAGGTTACATTTTTTATATATACTGTTGTTCACAACTAAACTAATTTTAATGTCACTATGTCTCTTTCTAACAAAGAACATAAGAAAAGGAAGTAAGAAATTTAGTCCTGTCAAATTAGTCCAATGCTTGTTTTCAATATAATTTTAGTCGCCATCTATCGTGGTTACGCCTAAATACACGCAAAATAAGATGGCAAAGATTAATTTGACAACATAAAATATGTTCTATCCTTTTTCAATCATGTTCGTAAGAAAGAGATGAGATGTGACTAAAATTAGTTTAGTGCGATGTACAACAGAATCGGCACCATTGTCAAATTTTTTAATTGAAAAAATGACAAAACTGTTATTAATAAAAAAAAATGCTATTATTGTCTCTAAAGATTTTATAAAAAAAATAATGGATAGTACTTAAATTCCAAAATATCAATCCATTTTCCTTCCTTTCTTTAATAATAATATTATTATGAAATATGCTACACCCTATTATAGGGTCATGTATATAATTGTAAGTATTTCAAGTTTAAAAAGTAATAAAGAATTCAGTATTAAAATGATAAAGCTGTTTTCCACTCCTGCCTGAACTGACCCTTGTGAAACAAGATGCCAAAAGCAGTAAAAGCTTATGGCGTGGTATGATGGACATTTTGACAGGCCATATCTATACCTGAGCCAAATGCCTGCAAATTTTATAAATAATAAATCTTTATCAAAATACATGTACTTACACAAAAACTTATAAGCGCTTGCACCTAAACTAGACTGGAGACCCTTCATCCTTCTAGTTCATCATCATTAGCCTGTGGTCGTCCACAGCTGGACATAGCCATCAATGGCCTCCAATAATCACCATGTTTTCTGGTCCTCCACGGTCCGTTGTCGGCAAGATCTAATAGGCCTGTTTTGCCAAGATGGTATCTCTTGTCGCACTATTTTTCTCTTATTGACACATTGATACATATGTGCTGTCAAAATAGGCCTATTGGATCTTGTCGACTTTAGTCATAAAATAAAACAATGACATCAATTGTTATATTTTTATAATATGACGTGCGTCCCTCGTGAGAACCTTTTGTTTTAGAAGTTTTGGTAATCTTAAGATGTTTTAATGAAAACCATACTTTATAACACTATTTCTATATTTAATTTAACTGTACAAATTATTACATAAAACCATTATTTTTTTGGTGGGAACTTTTTTAGCAACTGATTCATTTGTCTATGCGTTAATTTCTTCTCTCCGGGGACTAGGATACCTTTCTTTCCTTGTTCTCTTTGAGTGCTCATTCTTTGATTGTAATCTGTATAACATCCTTGGAAAGCCGTCACCTCCTTCATGCACTCTTGTTGATTGAAGTCAGATTTCTTGAAACAAGCGAACATAACAGCTAGTTCTTGCATGCAAGCGGCCTCTTTTAATTTATCACTCTTTCCAGATACCGATTTCTTCAGCTCCAGAGGCAACAGCATTTGAAAAGGAACCGGCTCTCTTTGTGGCCTTCTTGCATTTTTGTTGGATGGGGCCGTAAATAATACCGGATTAATTCTCATTTTTGTGAGATTATATCACAGTAAATCAAAATAAGAACTATTTCAACAACAACCTCAATACTTTGAGGTTATATATTACAAGAATTTACAGTGACGGATGTCATGTCACGGACGGCAGTTTTCTCATTTTGAGCATCCATTAACATTAGAAAGAAATAGAATATAAGGCTTTAGGCAAAGTGTGAGCAAGATAGAGATAACTCTAGAGTTCGCTAAAAATAAATAAGAACAGAAAGGACAGTATCATTGATGGAATGAGGTTATTTATTTCGTTCAAAAACGCTTATTAGCCAAGAATCTTCTTATTTTTAGTTAAGCAACCAAATCTTTTTTATTCGGAATTATTTTTGCTAGTTCTAGTCACAATAAATCACTTTCATATAGTCCTCGTTGTCAGTCACCAGTCCATAAATCATCATTGATCTTTATTGGATAAAACACCACCCATATGATATGCAATAAAACTCAAAATACACGAATTTATGAAAATAAAATGAAAACGCAACGTCACTTCCTGCCAAAATGTCGAGGGTAATAGCGGCCAAGTGCGTGTCGGACCACGCGCAGTGTAGGGCTCCGTAGTAGTTGCCCGTCACAATATGCGAATTGTAGACTATAAACTCGGCCCACTTTTATTCAAACTTAAATATTTTAATTAAATAATTGAGGAATACGAATAAAAACAGGGTTTATAAAAAATATTTACTTCATGAATAGTTCAAAAGAGACTTTAATTTTAGGATTATTTCACAATTTGCTTTTAATAAACCTCTTATTAAACGTAGTAAGGATCACATCAAGATATTTTTTAGATTATGTAGGTATAATCATCAAAATCAACATATGTACCTTATGTTTTCCTCAAACTTTAATTAGGTAGGTATATTTTTTATTAACTATTAGGTATTTACAAGATTCAATATAAAATTGATATAAAACAATTTATTGACTAAACCACGACTAAACTCACCATGATTCGTCAACACAATTCTCCAATTTTAACTTGTCAACAGCAAGTATAATAAACATCAGTACCTCTACCACGAGTTTTCTACACTAACGTAATCTACAAACGATATGCAATAACTAGCTACTACGGTGAAACATTTTGTATGAAATGCTTCCAAAAGTATCCACTAGAGGCGGTACTCGTTATACAAAATATTCACCGCAGTCGCTAGCGTGTGTAGATTACGTTAGTGTTGAAAACTCATGGTAGAGGTACTGAACCTACGTAGACGAGTCCCCAATTAGTGTTGTGCTTCAACATTCATCATGCAAACAGCATATAATTAATAGCCCAAGAGCCCACGATGATCTGACCTTCGTCATTTTATAAAACCTGAAAGTTTCTCTGTGTATGTCCCTAATAGAGGTAAAAACGATCCCCGAATATGAAGTTTGGGTCGCGGTGGCTTTGGAAGTTATCAGGTAGCAAAGGTGTCAAAAATTGCACCTCAAATTCGTTAAAGTATAAAGGTCAGTTTTTATATATTTTATTTGGACTAATATTAGAAATCATGTCGTCCCATTGTCAGACACTTTGAACGGTGGAAACCCCCTGTCAGACACCTTAAAGTATTAAAAAATATTATTCAACTTTCGTCATTTTATAAAAGCTGACATTTATATATGTTACTTGACGAACTATCAAAAGATGATTTCTCAGTTGTCAGACACTTTCGATGGTGGGTTTGCCGTGTCAGACACATTAAAGGTTTACCGTAGGTACAAGCGCGAGGTATATTCAATGTGATTTATTTTACAAACGAAAAGAGATAGACCCATAGTTATTTTGGAGAGTTTGTAGATTAAATCATGAAATTAATAAATCATGCAAAAAATTATATGCTATATGTAGCCGCTAAGTAAAATTACGACAATTGTCTGAATTTGTCTGCAACAATTAGCGTGCGTTAATGCGATATTTACCTCTTTTTATTATAATATCATTGCGTAATCGTATCATACGTAAAAAGAAACAAGGAATAAAACTAATAGATGAGCATTATTATTTAAAACTCTGAGGGTGTCTGACTGGGGTTTCCACCGTTCAAAGTTTCTGACAATGGACGACGTGATTTCTAATATTATTCCAAATAAAATATATAAAAACTGACACCCTTGAAAATATGGAAAATAATATGCTTCAGTAGGTACCTCGAGTGTAAAGAATTAACGTGAGTAAACTACCTATCGCGTTTGCGTTTACAATAAATTAGAACTTATGCGAGAAATTAACGTTAATTCTTTATACTCCAAGTAAACAAATACAAATAGTGCCTTAATAGTGCGTTCGACGCTTTAATTTATTTTTTAATGAAATGCTCATCTTTTAGTTTTTTCTTTATTTCTTTTTAATTAATCGGTTTATTTTGTTCAAAGTAGTGTCATTTGAAAGCTAGAAAGTTTATCTATTTGATAAGAAGAAATAAAATAAAAATATGGAACAAAAACCGAATAAAAATAACGATATTATATAAAAAAAATTTCAAAAAAATGTGTTTTTTTTAGATTTTTGATCTGTAACTCTAAAACTGGGTCATTGATGTAGAATTTTTTGCATGATTTATTAATTTCATGATTTAATCTACAAATCCTCCAAAATAACTATGGGTCTATCTCTTTTCGTTAGTAAAAAAAAATCACATTGAATATACCTCGCGCTCGTACCTACGGTAGACCTTTAATGTGTCTGACACGGCAAACCCACCATCGAAAGTGTCTGACAACTGAGAAATCATCTTTTCATAGTTCGTCAAGTAACATATATAAATTTCAGCTTTTATAAAATGACGAAAGTTGAATAATATTTTTTAATACTTTAAGGTGTCTGACAGGGGGTTTCCACCGTTCAAAGTGTCTGACAATGGGACGACGTGATTTCTAATATTAGTCCAAATAAAATATATAAAAACTGACCTTTATACTTTAACGAATTTGAGGTGCAATTTTTGACACCTTTGCTACCTGATAACTTCCAAAGCCACCGCGACCCAAACTTCATATTCGGGGATCGTTTTTACCTCTATTAGGGACATACACAGAGAAACTTTCAGGTTTTATAAAATGACGAAGGTCAGATCATCGTGGGCTCTTACTCTATAATATTAATACACTATCGGGCGTCTGCGTTTCGTGACACATGTAACATTAAATGGAAGTGAATATTAATGATTATTAGGTAACCTATGCAAACTAAAAAACCACAATGAAACCAAACTTGAAATGAAAATACAGTAAGGGTAACAAAGGCCGGCGAGTAACTAGGGCCACTACTACAAAAATACACTTCCAGCGTTGTTATTAGTCACCAGGTCACCACTCTTGCACACATAAGGAAGGCTCACAGAGATGGCTACTATTCTCGATCGCGTGGCCGTGTGCGATCCACCATCGTGTCTGCAGTTCGATGGGAAAATGGTGATGCTGGAGATAGATCGCAGAATTCATACGCAGACTATCTAAAACCTACTTATTCAATAAAAAACTGAGTGCGGTCGCCTGCATACAGCGTTGCCAGATTTTTTTTCGGGCAAAGCGGGACTTTGTTACCTTTTGAGTAAAAAAAGCGGGATTCTATCACCGAAAGCGGGACATACTAAAAAATCCGGCCAAGTGCGAGTCGGACTCGCGCACCGAGGGTTCCGTAGAAACTTGTAGGTATGTAAATTGTTCATTGATCACGGGAATCGAGTCTCGGCGATTGTTCCCCTTTTCTTTCGAATAGGTTCTAATATCATCGCAAAAAAAAATATATTACAACACGCTTTCCGGATTTCTTCCTTTACTTGTGCTGCATAGAATTTTATTGCTTTGTGCCTTATGATTATAGGTCAACTGGAATACCCTATAGGTTTTGAATCCCTTGCGAGCGTCAAAATATGCGGCATACTGATATCTTTTGTTTGATTGCGCATTGCGTTGACTCAGAAGTCTGCTTTTTGTATGTCACAGTGACATTTAGCTAACTTTGGCGCGGTTCTCCTATAAATAAATAAATAAATATCCTGGGACATTCCTCACACACGGTCATCTGATCCCAAACTAAGCAGAGCTTGTACTATGGAAACCAGATAACTGATATAATACATATACTACTTTTTGTTTGTAAATACATACTTAATATACATAATTACACCCAGACTCAGGACATACAGACATGTTCATGCACACAAATGCATGTCCTGTGTGGGAATCGAACCCACGACCTGCGGCGCGTAAGGCGAACCTTAACCAACTGCGCCAACTGGGTCGTCAAACAACACTGCGGTGTTTAGTTTAAGACGCGTCACGGGCAAGCTGGTGCCATTTCTGTACAGTGGTGTCTATACAGTGTTAGGTATAATTTGCCACTTCTACGTCCAGCGATGATTTCTCCGTCGAGTAATCCTAAAAGCGGGACTGAGCCTGTCCCGCGCGGGACATTTAATTTTGGGCAAAAAATCGGGACGTCCCGCGAAAATCGGGACGTCTGGCAACGCTGCCTGCATACCCAAATCACCGAGCGGAGCCTTAGTAGATCGTTGATTTGCAAAAAGGATGGACCCCAGAGGAACTCTGGCATTTATAACCTATCCCCCGCGGTTTCACCCGCGTTCCCGGGATAAAAGGTAGCCTATGTCCTTCTCCATACCATAGGCTATCTACATGCAGAGTTTCATGATGATCCGTTGAGTAGATGAGGCGTGAAGGTGTAAAACAAACAAACAAACTCACTTTCATGTTTATAGTAGTTTATCTTAATCCTACATATTTATTATTTAAATATTTAATTGATAAGGACTAACAAAGATGGTGTATACCTATAGCTCTGAAAATTCGGTAACGTGTTTTTAAAAATTGCCATATTATAAAGATATAGATAATACGGATATTTATTTTACCCACATTTATATCTACACATTGGTCATGTCATTTGTGAAAATTGCCTTGCACGATATAAATTATAATTTATAATCTTATCAATGTCGTTAACTAACTTGATTATTAAACTGGTTCCCGTAATATTTACGGCATCATCTTCGATTAGAAATATTACCTACTTATACCTATTGGTTTGTTGACCCAACCATAATTATTACAAATGAAAACATTGGAAACATATTTTTATTTTAATGGCAAAAGAGGCCAAAATAGGGGGCTAAATTTCGAAGTAGGTCTAATTAAGGCTACTAAGGGCTAAATAAAACCTTAATGTTGGTTAGCGTGATTTTTTAAATTCATTGATAAAATTGACCGAGCGAGCGCGAAATCTTCCCTTTCCAGTGGCGTAACTATAGGGTGGCAGGACTGGCAAAATGCCATGGGCCCCCGACCCAAGAGGGCCCCGTCCCAAGAGGCCGCGAGCTCAAAAATATTTTTTTACATTGTACCTGCGAGTTACAGACCTCACGATTTTGTTCCTTCACCGAAAACCTAGCAAATAGATGATGTATGAATTGAGATATTATGTTCTATGGATATGGATGTGAAGGCTCCAATACGCATTGGGCTAGCGTGGCCGTGGGGACTACAGACCATTCCCTCTCGCCTAAGAGAGGAGGCCATTAGTGGGACATATACAATGTGTAATTGACTACGCTGAAAATCTTGAAGTTTATTAAAATTAAACTGAGTACAACGTGACGATTTTTACTGATAGGGCCACATCAAAAGAATGGTATAGTTACGCCACTGTCCCTTTCACCCTCATTTGTGAAAGGAGGCCTGTGCTCAGCAGTGGGACATTATAGGCTGATGATGATGATGATGTTGAGCGCGAAGCACGTGCGAAGCGTCTCCGGCAGATCTCCTCTATTTTTCTCAACCGATTCTCGTGAACTTATTTTGATATTATTGTCGGTTCGGTTTTTGGAAAAAACCAGAGCCAGATTTTTTTTCGGGTAAAGCGGGATTTTGAAGCCTTTTGAGTAATAAAAGCGGGATTCTATCGCCGAAAGCGGGACATACTAAAAAAACCGGCCAAGTGCGAGTTGGACTCGCACACCGAGAATTCCGTAGAAACTTGTAGGTATGTAAATAGTTCATTTATCACGGGAATCGAGTCTCGAAATTTTTTTTAGTAACTACAATTTTTTTTTCGGATTTCTTCCTTTACTTGTGTAGCACAAGTAAAGGAAGAATGAATTAAGAATGAAAATGAAAGAAGATGGAATTGCTTTTTGCGAAATTTTATGATTCTAGGTCAACGGGAAATATCTATATAGATTTTGATTCCCTTGCGAGCTTCAAAATATGCGGCATATACGGCCGTATCTTTTGATTGCGTTGACCAATGGCAGATTCTATGGGCAGATTCCTATAATTTACGGACCGTTATCGGTTAAAAGTGACATTTAGCGCACTTTAGCGCGGTTCTCCTTAAACACCACTTCAGTGTTTAGACGCGTCACTGAAAAGCTGTTGCCATTTCTGTGCAGTGGTGTCCTGGTAATTTCCCACTTTTACGTCCAACGATGATTTCACCGTCGAGTAATTCTCGAAAAGCGTGACTGAGCCTGTCCTGCGCGGGACATTTAATTTTGGGCTAAAAATCGGGAGGTCCCGCCAAAATCGGGACGTCTGGCAACGTTGATCTGTACCGATATCCAAACACCTAGATCTGTTGGGTCTCAATTTATCACAGATATCGACAATTTATCCTTTGACCTTAATTTCGGAGGGTCCATCAAGGCAAAGGCTAAGACTGTTGCCAAAAAACTTGGTATCCTGAACAAGGTGAGACGGTACTTCACAAAGGAACAGCTTCTAAATTTATACAAAGCTCAAGTTCGACCTTGCATGGAGTACTTTTCTCATCTGTGGGATGGCTCAGCCAAATATCAACTTGCAACTTTGGCCTCGTTAGATAGACGCGCTCGAAGGATAATTGACGATAGCGACCTAACGAGCAAGAAACTCCAAAACCTGGATCACCGGCGTTAGGTTGCAAGTTTGACGGTACTCTACAGATTGTTCCACGGAGAATGCGATAAAGAACTTCATAATCTTGTCCCTCCATCCCCGTTCTTCTATAGGACCACTAGGCGCCGGGAGGGTCTCCACCGCTTCGTCGTCGACATTCCGTCATGCCGTACCAAGCGTTTCGCTTCCTCTTACCTTATACGCACGGCCAAGTTGTGGAATACTCTCCCGGACAACGTGTTTCCAGACACTTATAATATGGGTCTATTCAAAGCCAGTGTTAATAGGCATCTTATGGGTACGCCCACCGTCCACCCTAGACTACATCTTCGCTTACCACCAGGCGGGATTGCGGTATTTGCGGTCAAACGCAAACCCATTAAATATAAAAAATGCTACGCTAATCACTTAGTTTTAATCCTGATAATATTATAGTATCAAGTCTTTGTTTAATTCCTAATATGCCTGCTTCCTAATTATGCTAAAAAGCAATAAATAACTAGTTTATAAACAATCTGGGTCGTAAATTTCATGAAATCTATACAATCTATATAGATCCGAGTAACTAGTTAATTTTAGATAGAGATAATTGTTCAATATATAAACTAGCATTTGTT
The DNA here is from genome assembly GCA_951394255.1 of Polyploca ridens. Taxonomy (NCBI): domain Eukaryota; kingdom Metazoa; phylum Arthropoda; class Insecta; order Lepidoptera; family Drepanidae; genus Polyploca; species Polyploca ridens. The sequence goes on from OX596261.1 coordinate 10,490,338, forward strand.
TAATACTATCATATTCGTGGTTTACACTTATTAAAAGTAAGTGCTTACTATCAAAATAAAATATTATTGTCTACAAATTTTTTTTTTTTTTAATATGTGATTCTCAATAATATTTTTTATATTTGCAGAAACATCAAGATGAAATTCTTCATTGCCTTCGCTCTCATCGCCGCCGTGGCTTCGGCCACCTTCGTCGCTCCCTCGGCGACCATCAGCTCCGAGCTGCAGGAGATCATCGCTGCCATCAACAGCCCCAGCACTGACCCCGCCACCGCTGCTGCCCTAGAACAGATCCTCCTAGAGTCTATGGGAGTCGCCGTTGGACCCGCCATCGTTGACGCCTTCGAGCCCATCTCCGTTGGACCCGCCATCGTTGACGCCTTCGAGCCGATCTCCGTTGGACCTGCTATCATCGATGCCAGCCCCATCTCTGTTGGACCCGCAATCGTCGATTTCCCCCTTCCCGATGGTGGTGCCGTCTCAGCCCCCGTTGAGGTTTCCCCCGTCATCGTCAGCCCCGCTGTGGTCCCCTCTACTCCTCTTACCCCCGCGTCTCCCCTCGTCCAGATCATCCTGAACATCAACCAGGCTGAGGCTGTTGAATCTAGCCCCGTTGCCGTTGCTCCCGTTGTCGTTGATCCCGTTGTTGAGGCACCCGTACCAATCACTATCGTCGAATCCGCCGCTGAGCCCATTGCAGTGCCCTCACCTGTCATTGTCGCTCCTTCTCCCGTGATTGTCCCCGAGGCCGTAAGTGTTGTTGAGACTGCTCCCGTCAGCGTTGTCGAAACTGCCCCCGTCAGCGTTGTTGAAACTGCTCCCGTCAGCGTTGTTGAAACCGCCCCCGTTGTCGTTGAGCCCGTCATCATCGGAACCCCCATTCTTCCCTCACCCGCTGTCACCCTTCCCGAGACTCTCAACTAAAGAATAAAAATTGTTTTGTTATCTTAGAATAAATGATACATATAATCATAAAAAATATTTTGATTTATTTTACTTCGTATAAGACAATACTGGGTGTTGTTTTGGTCGGCGACAAGCGAACCAGGAGCGGTAGTACAATGTATATATTCCCCAAAAATGGACTTAATTCCATTAAATACTGTAAATATGTTGAGAAATACCTTATTCAACTTGAAATAAAATTACCGAAAAACATGGTTACTCGGCATGTGCCCAGACTAGAGCTAGGCACAAGCCGCCATCGCCCCACCCCTTTACTCCCTCGTACTCCCGTTGAGTATTATGTCTACACTTTAGCTTATTAAATGATTTTCAAAATTTTAATTTTTTTATTTTTATTATTAAAATAAACTAATGTATTTTTTATATTTTTTTTAGCACCCGTGTCATTTGTATTATCGACCCTGAGTCGCTCGTCGCTGACCAAAACAACGACCTGTATAGGTACTTGCACCTACTGAACCTAACAGATTATTTGGTAACATTCATTATACTAAACAAGACCTAAATTTTCATGGAATATTTGCTCATTTTTATATGATGAAATTAACTACAAATAAGTTTCACTAATAGAAAACTTTTGTATCCTTACTTTTCTTGAATTTTATTAGATGATGTAAAAAAAAAATAAAGGGCACTAAGTCGATATTGCGAAGCGCTCGTGGTGTAGCATGATTAGCCGTTCTTAATCGATCGGCAAAGTTAAGCTACGCCTGTCATGGTCGGTACCTGGATGGGTGACCGCCTAGTGGTATTTCAAATCGAGCGTTTCCGTGCTTCGGAAGGCACGTAAAGCCGTTGGTCCCGGTTATCACTTAATTGTGATAGTCGTTAAGCTAGTTGGATGCCTCCTAGGCGGCTTGAAAAATTCCAACAGTAGGTTGACCACTAGCCTACCTCCACCGATCCGCAGTGGGCACGCGTGGTGGAGTATTGCCCATTCCCTTTCACCTTCATTTGTGAAAGGAGGCCTGTGCTCAGCAGTGGGACATTATAGGCTGATGATGATGAAGTCGATATTAAAAATTTTGTATTATTCAATGGAATGGCTAATAAAAGTCATTTTTTACATCCAAAATGTATAACTCACGCGAATAATCGACTCTTGTATCTACTTATATCTCTTGATTTCGATTAACTGCGTGATGATAATATATCCAATATAAAAACAGTGTGATTTGTGATGTGAACAGTCAGATTAACTGCGTGATAACATATCCAATATAAGATCAGAAAAGGCATATTTAAATTCCCTGTCACATAATTAAAATGTAAGTAAAAGTTATTTGAAAGTACATATTCTCAAAACTTTATTCTCAGCATTAAGTGGGGTTCCTAGCTGCGAGGAATTTGAAAAATAGGTATTAGAAGAAACTATTGCCGTCGCGCTATGCCGCTATGCTATGCGCTATGTGCGATAGGGAAATCTGAAGCTCAGACCGATTTATTCACAAAAAAAATTCGACGTTTTGCTTTCCCCATTTTCCTCCTCGAAAACTGAGCCGATTCAATTATTTTTTACCTTTAAATTTTAAGTAAGGGGTTATCTAGGTCCCTATTACTTTCTTTTATAATCTTTTCGAATTTGTCTGGTACCTTTTAATCACGGCGGAATAATAGGGCATTTATTGTAATTTTTGAAGGGCCATAATTTCTTTAATAATTCGTTGCTGAAAAAAAGGAAGTAACAGGGACGTGTCCAAAGCATAACTTGATTATATGAAAAAAAATTATGACTAGAGGAATTAATCAGGAACAAAACAGGGGAATACATTTGTATGGAATAATCGCAGCCCAACTCCCGTCTGAAACTGTTTTAAAATTATACATGTTATTATCATTTACAGAAGCATCAACATGAAATTCTTCATCGCCTTCGCTCTGATAGCAGCCGTCGCCTCGGCCGGAGTTGTCAAGCCCATCGCAGTCAGCGCTGATGTGCAGGAGATCATAGCCGCCATCCAGAGCCCCAGCACTGACCCCGCCACCGCTGTCGCTCTCGAGCATATGCTTTTCGAAGCTTTGGGCATCTCCGCCAGCCCCGAGCCCATCGCCGTCGGCCCCGCCGTCGTCGACGCCTTCGAGCCTATCTCCGTTGGACCGGCCATCGTAGAAGCTAACCCTATCTCCGTTGGACCCGCTATGATCGACTTCCCTCTTCCTGATGATGGTGCAGTTTCTGCTCCCGTTGAAGTGTCTCCCGTCGGCGTGCCTTCCCCTGTGATCATCACTCCCGCTGAGGAGGTCGTCCAGAGCTCTGTCGCTCCCCTCGTCCAGATTATCCTGAACATCAACCAGGCTGCTGTTGAATCCAGCCCCGTGGCTGTCGCCCCCGTAGCTATCGTCGATCAGCCCCAACTAGGGCATGTAATATCGGAAGGTTTTTCAATTCCGATATTGATTTCCGATATTGGATCTCAATATCGGAATTCCGATATTAATATCGGAATTAGAAATTTTTATTATAAATTGCACATATTCCTTAAAAATTGCCCATATTCCTTATAAACTGCACATAATTATCTATCTATACTAATATTATAAAGTGGAAGAGTTTTTTGTTTGGTTACACTGGCTAATCTGTGGAACTATCGGTCGGATTCGTTTTTTTTTTTTTCACTTATAGGAAGCTACACTATACCCGAGTATTATAGGCTACTTTTAATCCCGGAAACCTCGGGGGCAACAATTCGTTATAAAGTTGAATTGAAAACATCTTCTGCTCAGTCGAGCACTCTTATCAGAGTGGTCGTGGTTCCAATAGATAGTGTACATGGTGGTTCTTCAACGCCAATGTTCTTCTACACTAACTTCAAACTAGCGTTACAGCTTACGCAATGCTTTTCCATTTTTTGCGGTTCGTAGCGTTGCGAGTACACCCTGGACAACATTCTCTTCATCGAGTGTTCGTTTTTGCAGATGTAACCAAAGAACTTGAAAATTCGAAGCTGTACAGTCGACGAAAGCCTATATGTTATTCAAAGCTCCTTCAAGATCGAGTTATTGGTGCGAAAGGCCGTCCATGGAATTTTCAGGAGGCGTCGTCAGCACCACATCTCCAGTGCGTAAATTTTCCGGCGATCTTGTAGTGTTAAGGATCAAGTTTCAGCTCCTTAGAGAAAGTTCGGAAAGACCAGGCATCTCATATGTCAAATATTTGTTTTCTTAGTTGTCCTTCTGTCTTGCCAAATCTTCCTACTTTTTCGATTTTGTGATTGCACATCGTCTTTTGATCTTATCTTCACTGTCTCCTGTGTTGGAAATGATAGAGCCCAGGTAGATGTAGCTTTTTTGCAGTACGTCCATTCTATTAAGTTACGCCCGGTCTTTTATTAACATTTTCATCTTGTCTCTGTTGATTGCAAGTCCGTATTGGCGACTAGTGGTTTCTTAATGAGCCAAGAGGTCCTCCATATCTTCTTTAGTTTGGTTAAGAAGAGTAGTGTCATCAGCGTAGCGTAAATTATTTATCAGTATCAGAAAATATGTTTTATATCAAATTCTTTAATTTGGTACAACACTTAACACGTATCGCAGATTTCGTATTATTATCCTATATTACTTATTAAACTACCTCAGATTCAAAATAACTAAAACTGAAAATGTGCATACAAAATCAACAGTTATGAACAACAATTTTTGGAAACTAGCTTTCCCCGCGGTTTCACCCGGGATTAATAGTAGCCTATATATAATACTTGGGGATTGTGTAGCTTTCAATTAGTGAAAAAACACGAATCCGACTGGTAGTTCGTTAAACAAACAAACAAAAACTATTCAGCATTATTATATTAAAACTAGCTAGTTTTAATATATAATAATATAATATTATATTAGTATAGATAAAGATAATGATGAAGATTCTGTTGTAAATCGCACTAAATTAGTTTTAGTCACATCACATCTCTTTCTTACAAACATTATTGAAAAAGGATATAATATATTTAAAGCTATCAAATTAGTCTTTGCCGTCTTCATTTGTGTGTATTTAGAATTAACCGCGATAGATGGCGACTAAATTTATATTGAAACAAGCATTGGATTAATTTGACAGGACTAAATTTCTTACGTCCATTTCTTATGTTTTTTGTTAGAAAGAGATATAATGAGACTAAATTAGTTTAGTTATAAACAACAGGATAAGCACCATTGTATGTTTATTTTTTAAACGCTAGTTTTTCTTGCTTATATTTTCCTAAAAACAAAGCGTCAAGCATATTTATGGATAATGAACTTCGTATTTTGTTGAAAAAATACGCTCACTTTCAACACTAGTACGCAAAATTGATGTACGATACGTTAATTTTATAGCTCTAGACGACCATACCCTGTGGCGCGCTTAAAAGCTTTATTTAAAAATTCAAATAGATAAAAATATCTAGGGTAGAGGCACCAATAAATGAACGTTTAAGCGTTTTTTCCATCTTTAAATAGCTATAACTCGGTCATTTCACGACATAGGCACTTGTTGTTTTTTTCAATAATACCTTAAATCCTTATTAATTGAAGGATTAAAGTAATTATATCCTACATCTTCATATATTTTTTTTTAAATTGTAAATGTAAGAAAATTTAGGTTTTACCCCTATAGTTGAACACTGAGCCCTAATTATGAACGTTTTGTACCCAAAAGTTGAACTAACATTTGAGTAGGAGTAGATTCCATAGTAGTTCGTTCATTTAATGGATTAATGAACCATAAAATGAACGAATAATATTCTAAGTGAATTTTATTCGTTCAGCTTGAGGCAAATATACCCAAATGTTGAACGAATAAAATGTGGACCGTTCAAATTTCGACCACCGATCTTAATGGTGATTCTATAGGAAAGTTAGATTTAAAATAATCAAAAACTCTAAAATAATTTGTTCAACTTTTGGTAACTAAGTTCATAAATTCAATAAAATTCATTTGAGTATTTTTGTTTTGGTGTTTCATCAACAACTTATAATATAACGGTTTTAATGGGTATAAAAATTAGACCTTTTTCCATTAGTTGAACGCCGTTCATCTATTGGATCAAGTGAACAAAATTTAATCCATTACTTGAACAGTAAATTTCTCTAAAAAATGGTAAATAATGTAATAATATATATTAAGTTATTGAAAGCAGAATATATCAAGATTTTATTCCAACCAAAATTGCTCTAATATGACATTAATTCTTTCTATACGCTGACAATGTTCTTAAATTTGGAGGGAGTTACCGTTATAAGGTTTCCATATAAAACCGATTTTTGGCGGGTAACGTAACATATAAAAATTCACTGCAAGCGCATCTGGGCTGTCATTGTCAATGTTGTTAAGGAATATGGAAGATAAAATATTGCCTTATGGGGAAAAAAATATTGCAAACATGTAAATTTAGGGATTATATTATATTTTTTTAATTTTTGGTCGATCGTTCATCTATTGGGGGTCGGTCATCTTTTGGTGCCACTACCCTAATTCCGATATTACGATATTGGATCACTCAATTCCGATATTGTAATATCGGAAAAAACGTTCCGAGATTCCGATATTACGATATTCCGAGATTCCGAGATTCATGCCCTAGCCCCAACCCATCACAATTGTCGAGTCTGCCGCCGAGCCAATCAACGTTGTGGAATCCACTCCTGAGCCCGTTATTGTTCCCTCACCCGTGATCGTCGCCCCTGAACCCGTCATTGTACCTTCCCCCGTGGTCATCGCTCCTGAGATCATCCCCGAGCCCGTCAGCGTTGTTGAGACCGCCCCCGTCGTCGTGGAGCCCGTCATCATCGGCACTCCCATCATCCCCGCACCCGCTGTCGTCCTCCCCGACATCCTCAACTAAGAAAATACTTTATAGCTTTTATTGTAATTGAAGACTTGATTTAGTGATCCTACTAAATTAATAATTTTGATAAAAAATTACTACTTTTTTTAATTTGTTACAGCGATGTATATCTCGACGGATTCTTCATTATTATATTCAGTATTGTCTGTCTCCATCATGATTCAGATGATGAATAAAACTATGACGATTAATAAAGTTAGCATATGCTGCGCACGTGTGGAATTCAGTAAATAAGTACTAAGTATACCGACAGCTGAGAGAGTGCCCCTCTGTAAAGGTATTTATTTATACGACGAATTCGGTAAACAAGCATACGCCCGCGTGATGGTAAGCGGTTACTGTAGCCACATGGACGCTTGCAACACATGAGGCATCACTCATGGCGTTATCGAACTTTCCACCTTCCTAATGAGCTTTGGCTACCTGCTTTGGGTATGAGCAATATGAGCATCCGTCTTCGTGGAAGACTGCCCACGTGCACCCAGTGCCCAAAAAAGGCGACAGATCATACCCGACGAATTACAGGCCTATCGCCATCACCTCCCTTCTCTCAAAAGTCATGGAGCGTGTGATCAACACGCAGCTTTTGAGATACCTGGAGGATCACGAGTTGTTGAGCGACCGACAATATGGCTTCCGCCACAGTCGCTCAGCTGGTGACCTCCTTGTGTATCTCACGCACCGTTGGTCACTCGCCATCGAGAGTCAAGGTGAGGCTTTGGCAGTGAGCCTAGATGTGGCGAAGGCGTTCGATCGGGTCTGGCACAGGGGTCTTCTCACGAAGTTACCAGCCTACGGGCTTCCCGAGGGATTATGCAAGTGGATCGCCAGCTTTCTGTCCAGCAGATGCATAAGAGCCGTCGTCGATGGTAGCTGCTCCGATAGCATGGACATAAATGCTGGCGTCCCGCAAGGCTCTGTGTTGTCCCCAACACTGTTCCTACTGTATATCAATGATATGCTGTCTATTGACGGCATTCATTGCTATGCGGACGACAGTACAGGGGACGCTTATTACACGGGCCGTGCAAATATCCCTCGTTCCGAGGTGGAGGAAAGCCGCGAACGGCTGATGTCTGAAATCGAGAGTACACTAACTAGTGTCTCCGATTGGGGTCGACTAAACCTAGTCCATTTCAACCCCACCAAGACTCAAGCCTGCGCGTTCACCGCTAAGAAAACCCCATGGTCTGTGGCTCCACAATTCCAGAACACCTCCTTGAACATCAGTCAAAGCATCGGGATCCTTGGCGTCGACATTTCTAGCGACGTTTTGTTCCGAAGTCACTTGGAAGACAAGGTTAAGCTGGCATCCAAAAAGCTTGGAGTGCTCAATAGAGCGAGGCAGTACTTCACATCGGGGCAAAGGCTGCAACTTTATAAGTCGCAGGTCCGGCCTCATATGGAGTACTGTTGTCATCTATGGGCGGGAGCACCTGGATACCAGCTTGGGCCTCTAGACTCGGTTCAGCGACGTGCCATCAGAATTGTTGACGATCCCAAGCTTACAAGTGGTTTAGAGCCCCTTAGTCTGAGGAGAGACTTTGCCTCCTTATGTGTGTTCTACCGCTTGTATAACGGAGAGTGTTCTAAAGAATTGTTCGACTTGATGCCCACAGCTACTTTCCACCATCGCAACTCTCGCCATCGACGGGGAGTCCATCCTCACATATTGAAACCAGAATTGTTTTGAAATGTGCGGGCTCAAAGGAGTTTTCTTCCGCGGACGCTCAGATTGTGGAATGAGCTCCCCGCCGTGGTTTTCCCATTGGAGTACAGCATGGGGTTCTTCAAAAAGGGTGTGAAGAGATTTCTTCAGGGTCGGCAACGCGCGAGTGATGCCCCTGGTGTTGCAAGCGTTCATAGGCTACGGTAACTGCTTACCATCAGGCGGGCCGTATGCTTGTTTGCCAACTTAGTGGTATAAAAAAAAAAAAAAAAAAAACCCTGATCAATAAGGGAGATTAAGGTTAGACAGAGGAGGGAAGAAGGAAGTGAAGGTAGTCTCACTGAAGCAGTGGTGTGCTAAGTCCTTTGCCTAACGAGTTTCCTCATTATGTTTTCTTTCTTTCCTGTTTTGGTTCGATGGAGGAATAATCGAACAGTGTTTGTCTACACAATCCAAAAAATATTCTATGGAAGACCGGCAAATATGAAAGCCTACGTCAATGTTCCAGGCTCGTTAGTTTCGCCTCAGTTAGTGAAACATAATAGTTTCGTTAGCGAAACATGACCAACGTATCTCCTAACACGTCGGTCTATAGAGTCAATCAAGTCATCATGTCATCCATTATTGGCGTCCAGCTGTTATTTGGCAGATCCATCTCAGAGTTGACAACTGTGAGATGCAGCATGGCCGTTCCTTATTTTATATATAAGGTAGACAGTCACTTAGGAATTGATTTTAATCGTTCTGAAAGCTTAAATTACCGTTTGCGTCATAGATCCTATACCCTCAATAATTTTTCTTTCAAAAATTAGCACGTTCAAACAAAAAAACAAACATTAATCTCTTCAGCTTTATTATATTAGCATAGCCCTAGCTGTCTCCCACGGTTTCACTCTCGTTCCCAGGAACTATGCAACTTCCTATTAAGTAGGTAGTGAAATAATTTTTAGAATCGGTCTGGTATCTAGAGCCGAGGACACGCGTAGCATGAATTCACGTAGCGTAGACGGACTTGCGAACCTCGAACGAGCGTGCAGCTCGCGCTCGACTGCGCTCCACCCATTGAACAATAGGGATGTTGCCTGGGTAAAAATATAATTATTCTAATGAGTCCGTCAGTTAGATTATCAAAAAATATTGGACACGTATTTTTTGCTTTACCAAATCATTAACAATTGACGAAGATAAAGCGCGACTAAGTTCGGGAGTGGGGGCTCGTGACGTCACTTGTTCCTAAAAAGTGTACCATACCGTGACGTCACGCGGAACTTCAACACCCGATATCTTCGTATTTTTTGTTTAATTGACAAAAAAAAAATACGTGTCTAATATTTTTTGATAATGTAAATGACGGACTAATTAGTTTTTTTCAGGAAAGTAGCCTAACCTAAAGAAGCATAATGACGTTCATTTTGTTTGATATATATATACATATATAGTATATATTCCGCCAATTTCCCACCACCGACAATGCGCTCTGTTTGGCCAAGTCAAGGACACATGCGCTCTGATCGGCCGAGTCAAGAACACGCGATGCAGTGATTGGTCCTCACTGTTCAAATGAGTGCAAAATCAATGACTACTGGCCGGCCGCTGCCGCGGCACCGGTTGCTTCGCTCGCTTGGCTCGCGCGCGATATTGTCACAGTTCTAATCTAACCTAACCTAACCAACTGTATTTAGAGTGCCCCGAGTCGGTTCTGGATGATAGAACATGTTTTGATGAATAGAGGTAGTTTAATTGTAGAACAGTAATTTTTCTGATACGCAATAAGTAAATTAGAGGAGATTCTTAAGTTTGCGTAATTAACACGCTTTTATTAGCTTCACCTGTATGTATGTCAGTATGTATGTATGTATGAATTAGGGCATGTAATATCGGAAGGTTTTTCAATTCCGATATTGATTTCCGATATTGGATCTCAATATCGGAATTAGACATTTTTATTATAAATTGCACATATTCCTTATAAACTGCACTAATTATCTATCTATACTAATATTATAAAGTGGAAAAGTTTTTTTGTTTGGTTAAACTGGATAATCTGTGGAACTACCCGTCGGATTCGTTTTATTTTTCACTTATAGGAAGCTACTTTATCCCCGAGTATTATAGGCTACTTTTGATCCCAGGAACGCGGGTGAAACCTCGGGGGACTAGTTCGTTATAAAGTTTGGGTGACGAGAAGACCCTACGAAGTTTCCCAAACTCTGCCCAGCCCAGCTGGATCCTTCTCTTGGCTTCCCTCTCAAAGTTGTTTCTACCTAATTGTAGAATCGAGGTAGGTATATTCCTGAACAACTTCGAGATGGTGGCCATTTACGACGATTGATCCCGGATCAATGTGGTCTTAATCATGACTTTGGTTGTATCCAAGTTCATGCCGTCGCGAGGCTGATTCTAGGCCGTCCAGCATTTGTTATAGCTCCTGCAGCGACTACGCCATCAAGACTATGTCATCTGCAAATCGTAAGTGTGAGATGTATTCGCTGTTTATGTTTATGCCCATCCTTTTCCAGTCCAGCGTCTTAAACATATCCTCCAATACGTTTGTGAACAATTTCGGGGATATGACATCCCCCTGTCTCACTCCTCTGCGTAGTTGGATGGGTTTAGACTGCTGGTCCTGTACTTGGGCACTCATGGTTGCGGCATCATAAAGACATCTCAGCACTTCGATATAATGATAGTTTACTTGGCATCGCTGCAAGGATTCCAAAACAGCCCAGGTTTCGACGGAGTCAAAAGCCTTCTCATAGTCCACAAAGGCTAGACACAGGGGCCGATTATACTCCTAAGACTTCTGTATAATCTGCCTCACTGTGTGGATGTGGTCTATGGTACCAAATCCTCCTCGAAACCCGGCCTGCTCCGGTGGCTGAAATTCGTCGAGTCTTCTGGCAAGACTGTTCGTGATGACTCTAGAAAACAGCTTGTAGACGTGGCTCAGGAGTGAGATGGGCCTATAGTTTTTAAGAAGGGTTTTATCTCCCTTCTTAAAAAACAGAACCACAATACTCCCGTTCCACGCCTTTGGAGTTCTCCCGCAGTTAATGACCGAGTTAAAGGGGCTCTGTAGTTTTTCTTCTTCTTCTTCAGTACAGGAATTCCTCCTGCCTTCAGAAGTTCTGAAGTAACTCCGCCTTCACCCGGGGCTTTTCCATTTTTAAGCTGTTTTAGAGCCAACACAATCTCGTCCTGGCTGATGACTGGTAGTTCGTCGGTATATTGTCGAGTCAGGGTGGCTCTGGAATCGTGAATGTTACGCTGCGTCTGAGGGGCATGTGAAGCGTACAGCTGGCTATAGAAGTCTTCAATCTCAGCGAAAATCTCCGGCATTGAAAATGCGGTATTGCCATGATGCGTCGTCAGCTTCGTCAGGTGGCTCCTTCCAAGCTGCTGAGTGAATACTTTGGACCCTCGGTTTCGCTCTATTGCCTGTTCAATTTGGCGCGTATTGGAGCTCCGAAGGTTACGACGTACCATCTTCGCAATCTGCTTGTCCAGGTCTGACCGCTCTGACGAAGTGGCTTGCGTGCCAGAAGAAAGAGATATAGTAAGACTAAATTAGTTTTGTTGTAAACAACAGAATCAGCACCATTTTATGTTTGTTTTTTAAACGCTTGTTTCTCTTTCTAATATTTTCCTAAAAACAAAGCGTCAAGCATTTTTATGGATAATGTACTTCGTATTTTGTTGAAAAAATACGCTCATTTTGAACACTGGTAGACAAAATTGAAGTACGATACGTTAATTTTATAGCTCTAGGCGACCATACCTTGTGGCGCGCTTAAATGCTTTATTTAAAAACTTAAATAGATAAAAATATCTGATTCCGATATTACGATATTGGATCACTCAATTCCGATATTGTAATATCGGAAAAAAAGGTCCGAGATTCCGATATTACGAGATTCCGAGATTCCGAGATTCCGAGATTCATGCCCTAGTATGAATGTATGTAAAGGAATCTTCGAACGTAATTTTCATCGACTTCCAGACGTCAGATTAAACTGAAATTTTGCACACTTATCAAGTACCGATGACAATACAATAATTTGGTACCATCGAGCTGATCTGATGATGGATCCGGAAGGTAGGCACTGGAACTCCATAACGGAGCAACGTTTCCTAGTCGTGTTTGGGCTTGTTGGAATTGTCATGAAATGAACTTTCACCATGTATGGTTTTCAGGGTCTGATGATGGAGTAGGAGAGTAAGCACTAGAACTCCATAACGGAGCAACGTTTCCTAGCCGTGTTTGGGCTTGTTGGAATTGTCATGAAATGAAGTTTGACCATGTATGGTTTTCAGGGTCTGATGATGGAGTAGGAGAGTAAGCACTGGAACTCCATAGTGGAGCATCGTATACTAGCCGTGTTTGGGCTTGTTGGAATTGTCTTGAGATGAAGTTTGACTATGTATGGTTTTCAGGGTCTGATGATGGAGTAGGAGAGTAAGCACTGGAACTCCATAGTGGAGCATCGTATACTAGCCGTGTTTGGGTTTGTTGGAATTGTCGTGAGATGAACTTGGACCATGTATAGTTTTCAGGGTCTGATGATGGAGTAGGAGGGTAGGCACTGGAACTCCATAACGGAGCAACGTTTCCTAGGCGTGTTTGGGCTTGTTGGAATTGTCATAAGATGAACTTTGACCATATATGGTTTTCAGGGTCTGATGATGGAGTAGGAGGGTAAGCACTGGAACTCCATAGTGGAGCATCGTATCCTAGCCGTGTTTGGGGTTGTTGGAAATGTCGTTAGATCAATTTTGACCATGTATAGTTTTCAGGGTCTGATGATGAAGTCGGAGGGTTGGCACTGGAACCCCATAGCGGAGCATCGTATTCTAGCCGTGTTTGGGCGTATTGGAATCGTATTATGCGCATTTTGGCCAAATATGGTTTTCTGAGTCTGTTGGTGTTGTCAAAGAGTAGGCACTGAAGCTAAATACTTATTATAAATGTGAAATAAAGTGATATTGGGTGAAAATATGGTATAAGAAACATAATAAAATGGTATGAATAATTTATGTTGACTAAAAAATAAAAAATAAATTACAGTTTAAAAAAACTAAAAAAACACGCTTTAAAAAGCCCTGCACTAAAAAGTGTTAAATAATTATAAAATTGAACCTAAATATATTCACTGTCTATCCCGTAAGGGGCTAAATGTAAGCAATTTTTGTAATTATGTTCAATATTTGAATGAAAAGCGTGGGGCGCTTTTCCTTGTAACCCGATAGAATTTCTAAGCATCATCATTATCATGAAGAAATATCGTAAATTACAAAATGAAAAGCGCCACACACTTTTCATTCAAATATTGAACTTAATTACAAAAATTGCTTACATTTAGGCCCTTACTGGATAGACAGTGAATATATTTAGGTTCAATTTTATAATTATTTAACACTTTTTAGTGCGGGGCTTTTTAAAGCGTGTTTTTTTAGTTTTTTTAAACTGTAATTTTTTTTAAACAGAGGTCCAATTAAAAATATCCCGTTGCGAAATACCTACTGTAGCCATAAACGCTACTATACGATGAAAAAATAAAGTAATAAAAAGGAATACCTAAGTCACTGTGATATTTATTATTTATCCGATACGAAAATAAGTAACTTTGTAGGCTCAATGATTGTATACCTAAGTGTATACTTGGTGCTCCTGAGAAAATTCGTTAAAACTATAAACTGTACTTTTACGTGTCAAAGCTATTGCTAAGTAACCTATTAGGTGTGTTGTGATTGTGTGAACGTTATCTCCTAGTGGAATTTCGTTAACTTACCTAGAAACACGAAAAGTGATAATCTCGACGAAGTGGCATTTCCATAGCAGGGCAATCGCGAAGTGCCTTATATGTCCCGCATTCAAGACTCGATAATCCAACACAGGTACCTAATACTCATGAATGTTTATTTGGCGAAATATTCCAAGAGTATTCAATAACGAAAAAGTGAAATACTAACGTGTGACGGATAAGTTTCAATAAAAATATTCACCTACCGTCAAAGTTACTGATATTTATATCAAAGTGTTGCCATTGATAGAAAATAAAGCCGGCCACTCACGCAAGACGTACTTAGTGTCTACGTTACTACTCTATACAATGGCTTCGAAGCAGAAATCGTGTGCCGGATGTTGTAATGTCATAGTAGACAAAGAGTGCCTGAAATGTGTGACCTGCAGTAATTATTATGATTTGATATGCGCCAATATATCCGAAAAACGATATCGGGTTACTATGACCCGGGAAAATAAACTGACCTGGGTGTGTCAGGGATGCAAGAATAAAAAACCGAAAGTTGATAATTCGAATACTCCGATCCAGTCTACTCATACGCGTACAGCTAATTCTCCAGACAGCGAGGACTCTGTGCGCGATAATGTTACAATGCGTAGGAAGGATAGCTCCAGTATTCCTAATAATGAGCTAATTCAACTTATCAAAACTGAGATCCGCTCGTGCTTACGCGATGAGATGAAAACTATGATTCGACCTTTGCTGGAATCTGAGCTAGCACCTATTAAAGAGAAACTGCAAGATCTCCAAAATTCTATACAGTTTGTGAGTAATCAGTATGATGACCTCAATAAAACTATTCTGAATGTATGTAAAGATACCAAGATCATACAAACTGAATGTGATCAACTAAGGTCTACAGTATCGCATTTGACAGATAGTTTAAATAAAATCGAACAACAACTCAGAGATTCTAATGTAGAAATACAAGGAGTGCCCGAACAGAAATCAGAAAATGTTGTCAGCATTGTCAAAAAAATTGCACACGTGGTTTCGTGCAATATGATAGATACCGATATTTTAAAGTGTACCAGAGTTGCCAGTATGAATAAAACCAATAATAGACCAAGAGCAATCGTCGTGAAATTACGCAGCACCCGCTGTCGGGATGAACTCTACTCGGCTGTAATGCGATACAACAAATCGCATCCAGACAATAAATTGAACTCAGGTCTTCTCGGCATCAATGGTGATAATGTACCAGTATATGTATCTGAGCACTTGTCCCCGACCAATAAAGCTTTACATGCTGCTGCCCGACTTAAAGCTAAGGAAATAAATTATAAATTCGTATGGGTCAGAAATGGACATGTATACATGCGCAAGAATGAAACCTCACGCTACATTCAAATAAATAATCTGCAGTCATTGGACTCCTTACAGTAGTTTATGGGTGAAATTTGTACAATTAAATAGGACTAATTATTTATAAAAATGGCTAACTGTACGCTCTCAATTTATTATCAGAACATAAGAGGTATGAAATCAAAAACTGTTAATGTATTTCAATCAATCTTAAATAACAATTATGATATAATCTGTTTATGTGAAACATGGCTTGATGAGTCCGTTTTGTCCGCGGAATTATTTGATAAAAGATATATCGTTTATCGTAAAGATCGGCCTGATGAGTTTCGTTTAAAATATAATAAAGCTCATGGTGGGGGAGTACTTATTGCTGTTAATAGGAATATCTCCTCGGAACATATGCAAAATTGGGAGACATCATTAGAGGATATATGGGTAAGAATTAAGCTCAAAAATTATTACCTCAATATTTGCACTGTATATTTACCCTCGTATATCTCAGTAACTCAATTTTCTGAATACTTAGATAATTGTGAAAAAATTACACTTTCGTCTACAAATGATCAAACGTTGATTGCAGGTGATTTTAATTTACCTGAAATGGTCTGGTGTACGGATATTTCTTCAAAATCACTTGGTGAAAAATCGTTGCTGTTGCGTGACTTTATATCTACAACTAATCTTGTTCAATATAACTCAGTGTATAACTGTAATAGTAACATTCTCGATTTAATACTTGGTCCTCTGAGTCTGAGTTGTAATGTCACAGGCACAGTAGCTATGAGTCGTGTGGATAAGTATCATCCACCACTAGAAATCATTGTTAAATGCATCAAACCGCGCTTGTTAAAGGAGAATAACCCATATAGGCTACAGTTCCATAAAACAAACATTGAGGCATGCGTAGCTGATATCTCTCGGATAGAGTGGAATCATTATATCCATCTCAATTGTAAAGATTTCCTCCAAGTGTTTTACAATAAACTTTGGGAAGCTATAGAAGAGCATACTCCTAAAATAAAACCTAAGAGTACTAAATACCCGTCATGGTTTACAAAATCTTTGATAAAAATTCTTAAAGAAAAAGACAAATACCATAATAAGTACAAAAAGTTTGGAAATCCGCGTGACTTCGATACTTTTTCTCTCCTGAGACATAGAGCCAAGATAGCAACTGAGATGTGTTTTAAGTTATATATATCTCAAATTGAGGAAAGTCTTAAGTCTAATATTAAGACTTTTTGGAGATATACTAAGTCTAAAAAAAATACCAACGATCTACCAAGTCAAATGTATTATCAAAATGAAAATGCCAGCAGTGGAATAGATATCGCCAATTTATTTGCAAAATACTTTTCTTCAGTATTTAACCATAATTGTTCCAAACATTACGTTCCACAATTTTCCCCACCAAATCACAGCATATCCAAAATTGAAATTTCTGATACAGATATAAACACAGCTCTTAAAAGTCTTGACCCCAATAAGGGAGCTGGCCCAGACAGTATTCCTCCTTTTTTTATTCGTAGGTGTGCTCCAGCTTTAGTGAAGCCGTTGGGGATTCTGTACAATAAGTCGCTGTCATCTGGCTGTTTTCCGGATCTTTGGAAGATAGCTAAAATAGTTCCTATTTATAAATCTGGCAACAAAAAGGATATTTCGAATTACAGACCTATCAGTATTCTTAGCTGTTTTGCGAAGATCTTTGAGAGTCTCGTGTATGCCCACATCTACTCCCATCTGAAACATGTCATTAGTACCAAACAACACGGTTTTGTAAAAAACCGCTCCACAGCATCAAATTTACTCACATACACAAATTATATATGCATGGCATTCAACGATAAAATCCAAGTAGACTCGATATACACGGATTTTGCAAAGGCGTTTGACCGAGTCGATCACTTTGTCCTGTGTCAGAAAGCTTATCATTTGGGCATACATGGTTCACTTATACGCTGGCTTCAATCATATTTATCGAATAGAAACCAGCTCGTAACTGTCTATGGACATGAATCTATTCCATTCGAGTCTGTATCCGGGGTACCTCAGGGCTCAAATTTGGGTCCACTGCTCTTTTTGATGTTTATAGATGACCTTATTCAATCAATATCAAGCGAATGTTTGGCATACGCTGATGATTTAAAAATTTACCGTCGTATTAGATCAATTGAAGACTGTCTGGAACTACAAAAAGATATTAATCTAGTAAGTAAATGGTGCATTGACAATAATATGACTCTTAATGAAAGTAAATGTTTCTTTATTTCCTTCACGAGAAACAGGGCACGTATTGGGTATCCTTATCACATTAATACATTAAGTTTACAGCAAACTGATGCAGCAAAAGATTTAGGGATTTGGATAGACTCAAAACTTACGTTTCGACAACACTATCAGTATTTAGTAACAAAGTCTAATCGGGCCATGGGATTTATAATTAGAACAACAACTCCATTTAAAAAACATCAGAGTATTATGATTTTGTACACCACCTTAGTTAGGAGCATTCTTGATTACTGTTCTGTAATTTGGTCACCATATTATAACAACCATATATACAGAATTGAATCCATTCAAAAGCGATTCATTCGACACTTAAGCTCTAAAATGGGTCTTAGGAGAAAGTTACCCACATATGAGAACAGGCTAGTTCATTTTAAAATAAGTACTCTCCAATCGAGGCGTATAGTTGGTGACCTAACAATGCTTTATAAAATTATGAACTCCCAAATTGACATTCCTTCTATGTTAAGCTGTGTTTCCTTAAAAATTGGTAGTAAACGTACGCAACAATTGTTTTACTTACCAAAAACCTCAAATAATGTATCTTTTCATAACCCTCTGTTTCGCATGTGTAGGTTTTTCAACGAGAATAGTAAAAGTTTGGATATTTTCTACCAAAACTTTAATAATTATTTAACTATAATTAAGAGTTTTTACGATATAATATAACTTCGATATACCTATGGATTGTTTTGTTTATTCAGTAAAATTGTTAGTTAACATGTTATATTTATTGTGTAATTTAATTTGTATTTAGCATGCACGTATATATTTTTTAATAAAATCTTTATTATCTATGTACATTATTATCTTGCAAATGTTGTACACAGTTATAATAGGGATACAAATTTATAACTGTATTTTTAAATAATGTTTGAAATTGTAAGATCTGGTTTGTATCTTGTTACTGTGTCTTTAAATAAATAAATAAATAAATTATGAAATAAAATATAAATTAGGTACATATAATAATTTATTGCATCTCATGTTAAATTACATTTTACAGAAACAATAATATTTATGTATTAGTAGGTGACCCACATAGCCTCTTAGTTGAGGATGTCGGGGAGAACGACAGCGGGTGCGGGGATAATGGGAGTGCCGATGATGACGGGCTCCACGACGACGGGGGCGGTCTCAACAACGCTGACGGGCTCGGGGATGATCTCAGGTGCGATGACCACGGGGGAAGGTACGATCACGGGCTCGGGGGCGACGATCACAGGGGAGGGAACAATAACGGGCTCAGGGGCGGATTCCACAACGTTGATAGGCTCGGCGGCAGACTCGACGATGTTGATGGGTTGGGGCTGGTCAACGATAGCTACGGGGGCAACACCCACGGGGGTGGATTCAGCGGCAGCCTGGTTGATGTTCAGGATGATCTGAACGAGGGGAGCGACGGAGCTCTGGACGACCTCTTCAGCGGGAGTGACGATCACAGGGGAAGGCACGACGACGGGAGACACTTCAACGGGAGCAGAAACTGCACCACCATCAGGAAGAGGGAAGTCGATCATAGCGGGTCCGACGGAGATAGGGTTAGCTTCTACGATGGCCGGTCCAACGGAGATAGGCTCGAAGGCATCGACGACGGCGGGGCCGACGGCGATGGGCTCGGGGCTGGCGGAGATGCCCAAAGCTTCGAAAAGCATCTGCTCGAGAGCGACAGCGGTAGCGGGGTCAGTGCTGGGGCTCTGGATGGCGGCTATGATCTCCTGCACCTCAGCGCTGACTGCGGTGGGCTTGACCACGCCGGCCGAGGCCACTGCAGCTATCAGAGCGAAGGCGATGAAGAATTTCATATTGATGCTTCTGTCAATGATAATTATACAATTTTAAAACGGTTTAAAGCTGAATTAATCCTATATGCACAGTGGAATAGATTACATGGTACCTACTTATAGTCTACTTATACTTACTTTATTGCCCGCGACGAAACACGACTATGCGTTTTGAGTGCTACACATAGTATTTATATTAAACAATATCTACAGACAAAATATGAACTTATGACGGCAATCCATAATAATCGCGTATCAAGATCTAGATTATTTTTAATTTGTGTTGTAAATATTAGAATAGAGGACTTTTTGTTTTTAATTTATAACATCAATTGGATAAGACATTTATAGTTATAATAATTGTATATAACGCAAAAAGAGAATGTATAAGTAGTCAAAAAAAGTTAGTAAAGTTTGAAAAATGTATGTGCTTTTATAATAAAATACCAATCGGATATCAAATAGAGTAGGTACTCACTTAAAAATGTTCTGAATGAAAGAGCTTATCACAAGATAGCTCATTTTATTGAAGATAAAGATGTCTGGAAGTAGCTGCCCACTGCGCCAGTGCATCTTGTTCATGCTTCTATTGAAAACCGTAAGTCCGTCTACTACGCGAGTTCGTGCTCCACGTGTAGGTACTCGGCTCGTACTCAGTTCGCATAGCGTAGACGCACTTCTAGACATATAAAGTGAACCATACTACCATACTCTTTAGTAACTGTAATCGATGTTAACTGATGATGACTGTAAGCGCCTTTGCACATTATAAGAAAATTTCTTGTGTCTGATCAGACATGTCTTATAAGACATTCAGTCGCACTGGTTCTTATATGAGACCGTGCACATTACAAGAAATTTTTTCTTATGTCTGATCAGACACGCGTCGTCGTCGGCTGTACATTCGACGTCGCGCCTACGCAAGACGTCTTGCTTAGACACGACATCTACTCATATATGGAAACTAGTTCGCGCGTGCACATTCGTCGTGGCTGCGTCAGCCAAAACAACTATAGTGTCCACGCTTTTATTTCGTGTTTAGAATGTTAATTTATTTATTTTATTTAAATCAGCTCAATTTTAATTTTAATACAATAACTTTTATTTTTATTACTTTTTCATTTTTCATGTAACCCAGTTATGTTATTTTTGTAAAGTTAAGAAGTGGATTAATGTTGTTTGAATAAAATGAATAGTAATTTTTATTTTTTACGTTAATTAAACTTTTATCAAACATGTAATGTTACATGAGTAAAATAAAAATTAATATATTGAACATTTAAGTTCTATAGTCTCATTGATTCTTGTCATATTTAATGGACGTATCCAATAATGCCTTCAACTACGGCCGTTTTCTATGTCTATGGTACAAGTCAATCACTGTAAACTCTGTCGTCTGTCCATTTGGTACGCGTGTATTGTCCGTCCGTGAAATATGGTTACAGACAGCGGATAAGACGTCGTGCATGAATGTGTACGATGAACCAGACAAGAAATTTGTCTTGTCGAACGGTCGTGTCTGATAATGTGCAAAGGCGCTAACGAATAGAAATCGATGAATCGACTGATAACAACCCGAAACTATCTTCACCACATTATATTCTTTGATCTTTTAGCTGCATAATAGGTATATTGTTAATTATAATTCCGTTAAAATTATTATGATTAAATAACTCCAGTAATCCAAAATTTCATCAACACACAATCCACACCACAATTTCTTAAATTAATATTCTCATAATCCAACACGGGTTTCAAACAAATGACATCTCAACCATTCTGTATATTCTCATTTATCCTTTAGTCATATGTCTACCTACTTTAATTAGTCTCTTCCTCACTGTTTTGCTGCCTTTCTTTACATATACACTAGGGCATCACTAGGGGGCAAATGGAGCAACATGTGGCGAAACATGTCCCTCAACAAGTTCGTGGAATGTCCCAAGACAATTGTCGTGGAACATTTTGCAGGGTAGACTACTCGGAACGGGAGCAAGCAACATTTTCCGCGCCGATAGTGAATGTATCTGATGCTTATTAGGGGGCGTGGAGCTTTTTCCGCAATTTGGCTTACTTGGCTATCCAAAGAGGAAATGCTGGCGGCCGGGCGGCTTGTTGGGAACCTTGCCGTCAATCGGAAGCAGCGGCAGACTCGAGGAAATGCTCTATATAGATAGTAATTTATACATATTTGTTGTAAATAAACATATTTTCTCCCTAAGTTCTGGCCGAATATCACAACACTGACATTAAGCGCAGGGCTCTTGTTATCGCTAATGTGCCTTCCGTATAAAATAGAATAGAATAGAATAAATTTATTTCATAAAATACGGTACATATGTTCTTAAATAAAATAGTGGCCGACGTATTCTACCATCACAGGTGGTGTAGAAATATTTAAAATTAAATTACAGGCAACATTACACATATACGACAATTTAAATTACAAGAAAAAATTACACAAGATTTATAAATAAAAAACATTGAATTCTATCTCGAATTATTTCCGATTTAATGTTTATGTCAATTATTACTTGAAGTCGAGGAATTCTTGAAGCGAATAAAAACACATATTTAATAACCAATTAGATAATGCTGATTTAAATTTATACAATGTCGATTTTCTTAATTCAATAGGTAATTTATTATAAATTCTGATAGCTATACAATATACATTCTTACTAAATAATTGAAGTCTTTGATGCGGTACATAAAGCTTATATGGGTCTCTACTATTGTTTTGTTTGTCCAACACTACATCATGGAGCGGAAATAGACGGGGATATCTTTTGACAAACAAACATGTTTCCATAATGTAGAGGCACGGCAGAGGAAGAATTTTTAAACTTTTAAACAGTGGTTTGCAGTGATCTATGTATCCTGCTCTACAAATAGCTCTGATGCATTTTTTTTTAACTAGAAAAGCACGGTTTATGTCGACCGAATTCCCCCATATTATTAATCCGTATCGTAAAATAGAAGATACATATCCGTGATACGCAGATAATGCTGTTTCATTAGAGGCCACCAGTGTCAGCCTTCTAAGGGCATATACGAATCTATCCAATTTAATGCATACCTTATCAATATGCTCTTTCCAATTTAAATACTTATCTATTGTCACACCTAAAAAAACAGTAGATTGGGTGTGCTGTAGAGGAACATTATTGAAATGAACTCTAGCATTTACACTATTGCTATTATAAGTTTGAAATTGTATAAGCTTAGTTTTCTCAACATTTATATTTAAATTATTATCATTTAACCACATCCTAGTATTATTTAATTCATCATTAGTAAAATTTTCTATGTCAGATTGATTTTGAGATTTAATTATTAATGTTGTATCATCAGCAAATAGGATACAATCTTGTTTGAGTGCTCTAGGTAGGTCATTAATGTAGAGTAGAAAAAGTAGTGGACCAAGAACACTGCCCTGTGGAACGCCGTTGTTATTAATTCGGGAAGTGGACATAAATGACTTTTTCTTAAAATTTTCAATTTTCGTGATTTCGGTACGCTGTTTTCTATTGCTAAGATAGCTATCTAACCAGTCATAAGCTTTGCCCCTTATTCCATATTTATGCAACTTCTGAAGTAGCTTTTTATGGCACACAAAGTCAAACGCTTTACTCATATCTAGAAAAACTGATAGGGCTGGTTTTTTTTTATCTAAAGATTCCGTGATCTGTTTTACCAAAAAGAAACAAGCCAATGATGTGGAGCTGTTTTTTTGAAATCCAAATTGATTTTCTGCAAGTATATTATTTTTTAGTAAGAAGCTATCAATTTTAGATTTCATTGCCTTTTCAAAAATTTTTGATAATATCGGTGTAATTGGTCTGTAATTGGTCATGTCGGTGGAGTTACCTTTTTTAAATAGAGGTTTGATTATGGATTCCTTTAACCGGGTCGGGAAAACGCCTTCTTCAAATGAGCTATTAATTATATGACACAGAGGAAAAGCCAAATAAGAAGCATACCTTTTAATTATTTTTGTGTTAAGACCATCGTAACCAGTAGAATTTGTATTATTTAAGGACTTAATAATGTTCATTACTTCAATATTAGTTACGGGTGAAATAAACATACTATTTGGTTGATCTGTGATTAGATTGTTCTTTGATGGAATTTTATTATCATATTTTCTAAATTGTGTCAAATTGATGAAATAATTATTGAAATGTTCACATATATCATTAGGATTGTTGGAAATTATGTCATTTATTTTTATTTCTCTGATGTCACCGTTAGGATTATGCAATTTTATATTATTTTTGATTATTGACCAGGCTGCTTTACATTTATTTGACGAGTTTTTAATGAAATTATTATTATTTATTTGTTGTGATTTTTGAACACATTTTTTTAGTAATTTGGAATAGTTTAGATACCGCATTTTATTATTATTTTTACTCAAAGCTTCATAGTGATATTGATTATATAGTAATCTTTTTTTGATACATGACTTTCTAACCGTACTGGAACTAGTCGGTATTGCGCGGGGAGATGGCAAGAGACTGGATGTTATGTCTTTAATCCTGTGGAGTGTCGGCAGGTCACTGGTGCGGGATGCCATTATGTGTTGATACACTCGCGCCTTCTTACCGGCGACTTGTACGGTGCGGAAAATGCAAAATTCAAAAAATACGAATCTATTGGACCAAATTATATTTTTATGCGTTTTGCGGTCGAGACCATGGGACCGTGGAGGCCCGAAGCTCGCCGTTTTGCTCACACTTTGTCATCAAAATTGATCGAGGCCTCCAGAGACCAGCGGGCGGGAAGCTTTTTCCGCCAACGCATCAGCTTGGCTATCCAAAGAGGAAACGCTGCAAACCTTCTGGGAACCTTGCCGTTAATCGTAAGCAGCGGCAGACTTTAAGAGATTTTCTATATATAGATTGTAATTTGTACATAATTGTTGTAAATAAAGATATTGTAACTAAACATACTTATTAGCTTTAATATTTAGTTGCGCGTTTTGACAAAATAGATAAGTACTAGGGTAGGTACACTAGGTATCTACTGTGTAGGCTACCTGCCTATGTTTAGGTTAGTTTACAAACTTGTAAAATTCTAATATTTATGATCCAAATAAACACAATCTCGAATCATGATATGCGATAAGTTTAAAATGCTGTGTCATAGGTTCCTACTCAGATAATGTTTGATATATAAGCTTTGCGGTAAAATCTTACGACATATTCGTGTTCAAGCGCATACAATAAC